>LQRL01102436.1:45649-65551 GCA_001703475.1 Hydroides elegans
CGGTATCCGCCCAAAAAGTTTCCAGCCATAAAGTTTCCAAAATTGACAACATTGGACAGAAAGTTTCCAATTAAAAGGTGCTCAAATAACATCTTATGCCAAATAAAGTGTATTTCCTATCGGCTTTGGACCATGCAATGCTGTTGATAATGTAAAAAGAGAAATGATAATATTCACTATCTTTATTTAGATAGTTTTGAACGGATTTTTTTGTCCTATGTTGTCAATTTTGGAAACTTTAAGGGTGGACACTTTTTGGTCGGAAACTTTTTGGGCCGGATTCGTTTGATTCATAAAACTAAAAAATACATGTACATGCTACTTGTAGAGAAAATCATATGGTTTGATTTTACCTTTAGGAATAATAACGTTTCTGGAATCAAGTTATATACTGCAATACCATAAAGATGTTGAATAACTTTAAAACATATTTTTATGCACCCCATATCGTATAAAAAGTGTAAAGCGCATCTCTGTTTGTTATTGACAACATGTTAGGGGTCGTTTGTGGCGTATTTCATCAGAATTAAGGAATCGTCAAAATTTTCTAAGACTCGGAGAATGTTTCTTAATAAACACCACTTTCAATATTTCCCCCAATATTCTAGTGTTTTGCCATCGATAACAAATAATGAGTTATATAATATTTACATATTTTGAAAAAAAAATGAAATAAAATGCTAAAATGCAGTAATCGCGTAAATAATGCCGTGCAATACTATAGTGCTTTCATGCCTGCTTATCTCAACGTATTCTAAAATAAATTTATATTGTTGCAGGTATAAAAAAAGATCATACAATTTGTACCTGAAAATACCCTATTACAGAATGAACCATTGCTGATACCATTGTACATTGATTTACCACAGCCATATTGAATTCACATGTTGACTTGATATGTTCAATAAACCATCCCGTAGTAACATTTTTTTTATTCTTATACGACCACTACACACATTTATGTACACCCCTTGAGATGTGTTTTTTTTGTGATCTGCTATCTTTTTCGTTTACGAAAACGGAGCAGGTTATATTTTTGGTCAGAAATGGTTGAGAAATTTGTGACATGCATAACTTTGTCTTAGGAGCTATGAAAAAACATGAAAAGCATCCCATAATATAACATATAACATGAAGTTATTTATCGACTGATTAAAATTATGAAATATTGATTTGGTTAATAATAAACGTGGAAAAATAAAAATATTAGGATTGGAGCGACGTCGAATCTCACGACATCCCTGTAAAGCTTAAATGCATGACATTATTCTAATAAGCTAAGACTACCCTTGACCCCTATTATACTAAGCTCTTATTGGCTGCCTTTAATAACCCACACGCAATACACATTGACTTTTTATGCCAGTTATGACTTTGACATGTCAATCAAAACACATAGGCAATAGAGTGTGAGCTGAGTAGGCGGACATTGTCGATGTAAATATGACGTAATTGTTTCGTACAAGGGCAAATTTTTATGCAGCGTTACGAAAGCTGTGCTTATTTTTAAAGAATAGAATAAAAAAAGTTTAAACGCAAATCTGCTTTAGATGAATGATCATTTAATTTCATTTCACAGAAAAAATAGCAGATTTATATGCTCTATGAGCATAATTTCCTTGTTAAATATATATTTATTCAAATGATTTTTATATACAAATAATCAACATTTTTCCCGGTGAAAAAAAAACAAACGTTTTTTACATTTTATTTTGAATACTTAAATAGGTAACAATATGCATGCTTATTCGAGTGCAAATGATATTAACAGATATCTATGCAAAAGAAATCATGTTGATTCGCATGAATATTTAGGTAGAATCTATATATTGTGATTTGTGTATAATTCATATTAATTATTACAGTAAGCCGATAAGAGAAATATAAACATAGCTTATAATATCCTCAAACAGAAGATTTTATTTAAGCAACTTGTCTTATATGTATTCGATCATGGACCTAGAAAGAAAATAATAAATGTTTTATATTAACAATGATAAATAAATGGACATTTAAAATGCAGTCTGTATTATTCGGCATTTAAAAAAATCAAAATGATATCAATATCATATTTGAAATATTAATTTATAGAATCCGGAATTAGCACATATACAGCAGACAATTAATCCTTTATTGTGGTGGTGTATGTATCTTTGTTTTTTGACAGTAAGCGTTTATACATTTCGCGCTTCAAATAAACAGGCTAATGAGAGATAACTATTCAATTAATAACTGAATAAAGATATGTTTTTATTGTTACCAACAAATTATCAGTGTTTTGATAGCACAACAATGTTTTTTTGTATGTACTGGCTTATAATCATTGCATTTCTAACAGTCTTGCAACAACAAGGTTAAGGTCATTGTTCGACTGGGACACGTGACTTAGTGAAGCCGAAGGTGAAGGACGATTCTTCGGGCGTTTTAACTCGCGACGTTGGCGGTTGCAGGCGTTTGAGAACGTCGCTGAATAGAAAGGAGAAAATCGGAGTAATCATTAAAATTATAACGTTAATAACCAATTTTTAATTGGTAATGGATTATTTTTCTTTCATGAAAATTGGATTCCAAACGCATATAACTATCACCAAAGCGACTTTCAAATATACAATAATCTAGATCTATTTCATATAATAGACAGTTGTTACATTTTCACGACTTCTTTATGTGAACATAAATGAGTTAAAGGAAAATTCCGTTTGAAAAATGCCATATTCGTATCAACGAGAGCAACCTTTTGTCCACTCACCCGTAATATATTTTCCCGTCGTCCGTCTTGGCTAATCGCTCGGATATTTCATTTAAATGTTCTCGTTCTAAAGGTACGCCGATTTCCTAAAATAAACAATAATTAAAACATATATAGAACAGGGGATATAATGGTTGCGCTTTGTCGGGAATTCTGAGAGAATTGCTTTATTTTAATATTTTAGAAGCTTTCTATTTGATAAATAATTGGTATCTGGATAAAATATAACATTTATTTACATATATTGGTTAATGTTATTCTAGCTGCATATATATATAGTGATTTAACATCTTTCGCATGACTGACCTGCAGCGCGGTGGTAAACTCATCTTTGGAAACAGTGTAAGAGTGGTCGGTGTCGTATTTCTGAAGCACATCGAGTATTTTGCTGTCACTGATGACAATGTGTTCACGCAGTACCATCAACGGGTTCGTTACCTTTTAGGGAAGGAGAATATGGGAGAACGGATGTGAGAAAATTATTTGATGTAAAGTGGATGGACATTTGCCAATGAAGTAGTAAAATGATAATTTATTGTGTGTGTTTTTTTTAATGTGAAAATTGTTGAGTTTTGATATCATTGACTTGTTTTAAATGTAAAGGTATGAAGCAGAGGATTTTCAAGTTCAAATTATTTTCGTAATTTGGTTTTGTGCTGCGTTCCTATAATGGCGCCTTCCGATACTCTACATACTATTGTTCAATAAAAATCTAGTGTGAAATATATCAAGTACAACCGAGAATTAACAAACGCGCATGCAATAACGGTAACGCTACAGTATGGATTTACACTTGTTAGATGTAGATTTAAAAAGAAATGATTTAAAGCTTTTGAAAATGAATTTCAATAAGAGTTAAAGACTAAGATAACATTAAGTTTGTGAAATCAAATATATATATACAAAAGAACATTTGACTATGAAGCCTTCATGCATAACTTTAATATATACTAGCACACTGTACTCATTTCCTACTCCTGTGCAACGAACTTTAAAAATGACATCCGTCAATGGTCTAATAAACGCAGCTCAATACCATCTCTCCTTTCATTTTCATCAATTTTGTTTTGATAATTATAATTTTTCTGACTAATCATCATATCAATTGAAGCATAGTTTTTTCCTGTTAATATTCAAAGGTAAATACTAGCTTGAGAAAGTTGGTAGTGAGCTGATACTTAATTACAACACCAATGCTATACCAATGATTTTCATTCTTCATGTGACTTCGAATGTATTTTTATTGCAATTATAACAAAAAATAATAATAAGAAATGCGAACATGAACCAATATACAATAATGCGCGCTTGATCTTACCGATAGGGCAATCTGGAAAATATGTTTGATTAAGTTTAGTCACAGAGTAAAATAAACTATGTACATACAAAATGATAAAACAGTGTATTATCATCATGGAAAAACTGGTTCGATTTATATATTATAAAGAAGAAACAATGTTTAAAATATAATGCGAAAAAATACCACTTCGGTCGTGCATACTATTTTGCATGTGAGTATCAGTTAACTTCTCTTTGGTGCTATGCACATATTGTTCAAAAATGCATTCACAATCACATTTACTATGCAAACAACTGTACAAGATGTATAATTTCCAGTTTTTAATAGTGTACAAAATCGCGAATACTATTCATATATAGCTTCTCATTTCCCTTACCAATATTGCCCTTCTCTCAATCCCACATTCAAGCCCCAAAAATAAAAATGAATAAAAAGTACACTAACCAAATGCGGGTTGATACCGGGTTTGCCGACATCGGCCTGAGTATTTCCCGACCGCATGACCGGTCCGTGTACATGCACGAATGCCGGTCGTTGCTTTTGGTAATCAGCGGCCGCTTTCAGGTAGTTGAACTCCACAGGGACATCCTGTATAATGTAAAGGGGATGGTCACAAATGATTTTTAGTGAATGAAAAAATGTAATATCTATTTGTTTGGAAATTATACACTTATTAAGTCATACTCACAAAGCTTGATTTAGCATATTCAGTCTGTGCTTTCTTCGGTAAATTGACATACAAATTGCAATTGGATAGTTCAGTGTTTCATATTTCATCAATCTTATTTTTTCTTTTACAAATAAACGTTTAGCGGTTTTCTGAAAATAAATTTGACAGATAAAATTCACGTATTGGATTAATTGGAAGATAAAAAAACATCCTGTGGACATTTTTCGAAACAATATAATGTATTCACGAAATTCATTATTGCTCTATTAATGTACTCACAGTTAGGTCTAGCAACTCAAGTACAGTGATGTCACTCTTTTGCAGAAAACCAATCATATTAACGCAAGCTGATGTAGAAATCGGATTGCAACCCATCTGCAAAAAAGAGAGCAAAATAGTTAGTTGAATATTTCGTCATTTTAAATCGTTATAAACCCATTAGTCGTGATATGGCAAAAATGTTGCTAAACTGCGCCAGCTCGTCTTGTAGCTTTTGATTAATCATTCTATGTTAGGAGACACTTGCGTATAAGCAAGTTATATTCCAAGACCGGAGTTACTTTACCTTATATACAGATTTTCAGTAATTCATAAATCACATTACGAGTACGGAATGTCATTATCTATAGATAAACTTAAACTCATATGCGAACACTACATAAAACCATGTATATATTTATGTCATGACCATCCCCCTACCTTGAGCACTTTCAATAACTCGTTCTTGCCCGCCGCCTTCACAATCAATTCAGCCGAGTGCGTATCAATGCGGTTTCCGCTGATGTCCAATTCAACTAGAGCCTCGTTGTGAACCAGCGCGTCCGCGATCGCCTTGCCGCCCGAAGTGCCCAGGCCGTTCCAGGAGAGGTTGCATACTTTTATGCGGATGTTTTCCTATGAGGAAAAAAAAACAGTTTTGTGATTTAAAAAAATCTTATGTTTAACATTAATTTATATGAAACACATTTATGTTTACTAATCTGTACATCAACACTTTTTAAAATCGGTTCATATATCAAAGATTAATTCAAAGATGTTCAAATTGCTGTCAAAGCCAGTTAATTGATATTTGTGTGTACCATCTATATGAGCAACAATTTAATTTACCTAGTGGTAAACGTGTTAGTTTATATCCGTACGTTTTCTACCTTTTCTCAATTAGAATGAGGAACAGAGGAACATCTGATATTTGATACGAAATTTGAATAATTTAATGGACAATCTACCTTCAATCCTTTTGCTATACAGACCCCGCCCCTCTGTCGTATTTGATTCCAACTAAGATCTAATTCTTCTAAGATATCGTTTGATCCTGAAATAAAATAATGAATATAAGCAAGGTATCAAAGGTTTACCAAAACATATTTGTAACAATATTTGCGGAAATGGCTGTTTCATGATATCTAATCGACAAGAAGGAATACAAGAAACATTTTTTACGCTTATCCACATATAAACCTCAAACATGATATGACTCTATTATTTATATCAATCCGTCCCATACCTATGGCGGGCCCGAGCTTTTTTGCACCATCGTCGCCAAAGTAGTTCCGACTCAAGTTCAGTTTTCGGCAATATTTGTTTTCCTCCATAGCAACCGCCCATAATTCGGCGTCCTCGTCGCTAAACCCGTTGCCTGTCAATCAGAGTTAATTAGATTATGATTGATTTTATTTCATTTTCGCTGTGAAGGAAAATTCAATCGTCTTTTCTTCCTGATGAATAGCTTAATTGCTTAAGTGATAAAATGGAAAAAACGAAATAAATACCAAGCTTAAAGTAATGAAATTGTTCTCAAATTTAAAATACTATTAGAAATCAAAATATCGTATTAGAATGCATTATTACCCGACAGATCTATAGACCGTAACGTGGCGTTGTCGTGTAGCATTTTGCAGAAATGTATAGCACCTTCAGACCCTAAGCGGTTATCTGCTAATTTCTGTGGACACAAGATATAATCATCAACTCTTATTTATTTTTTTTTTTATTTTTATTCACTCAAACATATTTTATTAATACATTGCAATATTAATACTTGACTCTTAACTAATGAAGTCTCAATATTTCACAAGTACATTGCAATATCAAACAATCAATTTTAACGATTTTATCGAGGGAAAAGGAGTTTTTTTTTTGCTGCGATCTCAGTTCTTTGAATATGCTCATATTAATAACTTAATACGCGTAAGACATGGTTCTTTTGACTATACAAAAATACTTGTGATATTATAACAGGTCAAGAAGCATTTCAAACTCTCTGTATTTTTTTTTTGCTGTATGGATTGAAAAAGCTCCGTTCTATTTCTATATTTTTTCTTAATATCCTTAGGAATTGTGAAAAATAAACATTTTCCTTTTTGATATGACATTTATGTATGTAAATTCTGGCTTGGAGTAAAATATAATCGGTAAAAATAACAAAAAATGATTTTTTTCAGGATATTTTATTGATTGTTGTGCATAGATTACTCTGTTCTCCCCTTTTCCTTTGACATATGTTTGATATTTGGACCAATGTTTGACACTTTTCCCGAAGGAATTTGACCATTTCTGTCAGGTTCTTTCAACATTAATTGGCTTAAGAGGGATATCGACTTGGGTTCCAGGGTCGTCACTGTGCACCCCAGAATTAAATTCTCTAAATTTACAGCAAATGAGCTATGTTCTAACCAAAAAAATGGAACTTTAGGACGCCATTATTGTTCAACATATCATTAAGTGTTTTTATATTTTTGTTGGACATTTCCATATTTATGAACGATTCACCATCAATTTTAATGTATTTTTATACCATAAACATCAACTCTTATTTTAATTCTTAAATATAACATATATGTTTGACAAGTTTATTCGTGTATATTGATCTATGCATGTATGTAATAATGTTTAAATAAAAATGAAATTATTCGAGTATGTGTATAGAAAAATATATCTCAACATTTAATAGTGGGTCTCACAAATAAATCTAACTGTATCACTCTTTGCACTCTTTGCAATAAATTAATCATCCACTTCAGATCTCTTTGCTTCAGCATTCCGTTATGCGCACAGAAAAGTCCTTAAGACCCTGTACCTGAAACCATAAAGGGAGGCACAAGAAACAATCCATTCCACTTACGATTTCGTGGATGTAGTCGTTCTCCTGGAAGACCTTGGCCATGAAGCGCCCGCCGTCTCCCTCGATCCAGTTTGCAGACAGGTCCAGCTTCTCACATGTAACGATCGTCTGTCGGATGAAATGCGTCATATTAAAGGGATAGTGTAGAATCAACGTTTTTGAGCATACAACTATATGAGTTTGATCATTCTTAGTTCCGTAGATCGTTTTATTCTACATATTACGGCTCACTTAGTAAAACCTAAGCACCCCCTTGCGGCGAAAATAATTATGAGGTTCCTTGTTGAAAACACATCGATCATATGATTTTTTCTGACAGCGCAAATATCGCGAGTCAAAAGATAATGTATATGAGTTGAACATTGATTTTATTCCTATAAGTGGCAAACATGTTTACGTTAAGCCCGAGACCCTTCTCACCTTGAGAATCTTGGCCATGGCCCGTGCGCCATTGGGTCCCAACCCATGATGTCGCATAACAATAACAGGGTCGGTGATGTGGCGGCAAAAGTAGGAGACGGGCACCACGCCGAGACGCTCGCAAATTTCTTCGTACATGCTGCGGCCCGTTGGGTCGTGTTCGCGATGCGTCTCCTCTGAAGGTAAAATAAAAGAAAATGACATAATATTCGAATGTTCGTTATATTCAAACTTCCTCCATTCTGGGGTCGGTCGGGGTGTTGAGTGGTGTTGATACAATTAATAGCATGATTAAATTAGTTTGGTACACTTATCGTAGGTTTACTAGAATAAACTAGCTCATATTTTTTTTATAATCTATTAGTTTTCAGTTCCATTATCGTGTATGAATTCGGATGCGAATCTACCTTAGTAAATTCCGGCCCTTAAGCGACGTTCACAAAGAATGTTTCACACCAGCAGTTGTCATACGAAAAAAATCATTAAAAAAATATATGATAAATGACATGCCGTTTCCAGCCATAACACAAAATTCTGATGTGTCACATAAAACGTTATCAACGATATCTAGAAAAAAACTCACAAAAACGATATCATATGTGTGCGATTATGTATATATCCAGTGCAGTTATGTGCCAAAAAAAAACGCTCAAGGTGGAACATGTGACGTAATCTCAAAAAACGCGTTGATTGACAAACTTTGATATAAATGAAATTCTTAGTCCATGAACTTCCTCAAAATTCATCAACAGTAGGATTATAGTATTTCAGGTTTTTTTCTATCACTTGAATTATGTTTTTAAAAAACATAACATTAAAAATCATTTGAAAATAAAACATATATTATACACATCATTCAAACATCAGTTAAATCGTTCCATATAACAAAAAAACAGTTATCATATCATACGCTTAAACTTCATAGACTATCTTGTCTATATTCAAATTACCTGAACCCTTTTTTAAACGTTTACGATTCAAACTGTGGTTGAGCTCTTCAAGCTCCTCTGAAAATAAATTGTCATTTAGAAGTGCATGAATGAGTACAATAAAAGGGAACTTCTAAAAATTCGAAAGAACGAACTTCCTATTGTACGGATTCAAGAATAAATTGAAAAATAAACTAAATGAGGTTGTGTGAAGCTTAGGGTCCCTCCATTTTGTACGGATTCCGACAAAAAAAACACCCATGAAACCAAAATATGAAACATGTTTATAAAGGTCGAATGGGGCGACCGCTGCGTGCTCTGCCTCTGAATCCGTGTCTACAGTCCATTCTTCTTCCAGAATTGCATGTATAAACAATCAGCATAACTCAAATATTCAGTACAATCCCTGCATCTGATAATCCCACAACTACCAATGAAAACAGCTGATAACAATACACACATAGACACAAACCTTCAATGTCCAAATCAGTATCATATTCATCATCATCCGCCTCCCCGACTTCCGGTTGTGTGGGCGTCACTGAATGTTCTCGAATATAATCCAACGCCTCCCATTCCCCCTTTTGTGTCCCAGCCCCAACATTATCCCCACCAGTGTCTCTCAACTCCGTGATCAAGAACGAATCAGAACTGCTGATTTGTGAATCAGTCACGTGATGGCTATCAGCCAATGAGCGTACGTCGTTTGAATCGCCATGATTTGATTCGTCGATCGATCGATAATGGTTCGATGGCGCAACCGGTGTTCGCGCTAAACGAGCACCGGAAAGCGCTGAGTTAGCGAGCATGCGCGATTTGGTCGTGTTGGGCCGTTCCTCACTTCCAGCGTAGTCGTCCATGTTGTCAGAGCGGTTGTTAGGGGCGACGCGTGCGCTCGAGGGACGCTCGACTTCTGTCGTCATTTCACGGATGAACCGCTGCAACAAAGTAAATTTTATAATGTATAAAAGAGATAACAAACATATAATGTGATGTGGTTTGTTTAACGCAACACAACGTTACCGCACCCCCACCCTTGTTGTTACATAGTCTCTAAGAATATATGATTTTGATGACATACACGTATAAAAAGATGGGATGCCAACCGCGGGAAGGAACACCGAAATTTTGTTTGCCATAACTGAATATCCATGTGATTGGAAAACATGAGCTGTTGCATCAAGGCTACGGAGGTATAGGGTAAGGAGAGATGCAAACTGTTTTTTTTTCATCCTTTAAAGATGGATAGTTTTATGAATAAACATGAAATGAGTGTAAATTTGAGAGTAAATCTTTGCAGCCAAATCTGTGATAATAGTTATCATATTCTTTTCTATATTAAGCATAAAATATTGTTGGTCCATTTCACTTAACAATCGATATTTCGGTAAAAACGTCTATTGTCTATCAAATACAATAGGTTTGGCAAGCATAAGTGATAGCATAATATAGATAGGATATTTTGTTTTCATAACCCGTCTTGAAATCGGAACTCGTTATCTATTAAGACCGTAGAACAGCGTCACCAAATTCCCATCGACATAATGAATTAATTAATCCGTTGGTTTTTTGGCTACTCATACAGGAAATATCCAAGCATACTAATGAAACAATTACCTTAAATGCACTCTACCCTTACGAATATCGTATTCATAGTTTTAATATTTAATAATCATATATATGCTTTATCCTTTATATTCAGATACAGTAGCTAATCCATCAGATCCACTTTAATATCACTATGATTAAACAATTTAAGATCCTATCTATCTAGATTCATCTGGATAATATAAACACATTAGCATAATTAGTTTTTATGCGTGTTTAGATTTACAATATGTGAGTCGTTTCTTTTTTTACAATGCATGAAGTAGTTAAGGCTTTGCTTAACAATTGCTGGTCAATAGAATGGTTCAATATGCTTAGCAGCTTAAACTGTGCCTAGTCAAATAAACCAGTGTAAGGCCAATATCTACTCTGCTGTCTCTAATTCGTTACAGTGCATATAACAAGGTCGTTTATTTAGTAATGTATTGGAAATGTCATTAGATCCAGTTTATTTTATTTTTTGTAATTAATTGCTTGACCCACTTTTTACGTGGGTCAGACAACAGAAGCCGCCTGTGTTCACTGATTTAATCATGCTTTAATTTATTTCATTAATTATATTTTGCATGCGATATTCTTACGGATCCTCCAATTGATCCTTATCATAAATTCGACCGCTTCGCCAATATGACGTCACTACAACGCCAACATGGGACGTTGCGCCAAATATTGTCGATATTACGACCAACTACAGGGAAACGTACGCGAGGGTGGACTTCGCCACAGAGACTACTGGGCTTTCAACGGATCTGGGAAATGTTGACCTGGCGGTGCAAATGACATAACATATCACAAGTTATTTTTCTGGTATAACACATAAGAGCAAAAGAAAGGATGCGCGGCGCGGTGAAGGCCCCTATCTACCTCAATATCCGTGTCTGAAAATTGAGGAGATTTTGACCGGGGTCTTTCGACCGTTTAGCATAAATGGCGAAATCCACAAAACAAAGCCCACTCGGCGAGGGGCGTAGATAGTACGTCGTATTCGGACGTGATGTTGAGAGGACGACCTACTCTGGGCCCGTATGATAGTTTTCCGGACATCCTTTTACGTCCCGGCGTCCGTAGAACGTAATTCTTACGTCCGACTCGGACGCGACGTCGATGCAACGTATTTTGTACGTCCGCGACGAATAAGGACGTCCGGAAAAACTTTCATACGGACCCCAAGTAGGGCGTCCGCTCAACGTCCGTGGATGTCTTGCCGAGTTTAAAACTCGGTAGCGCATTGACCAAAATAGAGAATAATTGATAAATAGGATTTATATGTGACTAGAATATTGATAGCAAGAAATCAATTCAATATACACACGATTTCTACTGATCTAACATAATGAATCATGCTTTGTGATCCAATTACTTGTTCACTTTGATAGCATTTTAAATGATTTACATACATAGATAGATAACTCAACGAAATCCATAATAAATCAATCAACTAAACACGTAGACATTTGTAAAAATGGTGTCATTTAATAAGAATCATTGGCAAATGTCTCCTAAGGGACTCCACCAAATCTGAAACGATATTTCAGTTTAGAATGGCCTTATAAGCTATACAGTGTATATCAATCAGGATTCTTATACATGTATTTCCGTGACGCTTGCTTATTATACTAATGAGTGTAAGAAACGTATCGATTTGATAGAAAATCCATGTCTTGTTACGAGGTGCCTGGTGGAAGTATATGGAGAAATGCCACATATTTTCTTATCAAAGATAGCATTAAAAGATACAAATATAATTATTTATATGCAAAATGAAATATTTGTTGTTGTTGTTGAATTGATGCTAGACATCTCGAATAGCTTATCAGCAATGCGCGTTGTGTCAAGAGGCTCATTCAAATGTGTCTCAATTAACATGCCTTTTAGGATAATAATTGGGTGTGTTTATTTAGTATTGTAATAAATTATTCTCTTTATATTACCGTAAGATTGAATGCAAAGTGGTTGATTTTGTGCCATTGTATTACATGATTTACGACTCAATAAAGGCTGTTTGGTTGCTCAGGACTAGTAATATACTTTGCTGTTGTATATAATTATCTCAAATATATCGAAACGTGGATTCAACCCGTGTTAGGTGCCGGTATTCGAGACATAATATATCCTTACAGAAATGTGTTAGGGGCGGTTCACGGAAAAATTTCGGACCGATAACTGGGTATATTTGAAGATGGTGTTGTGATCTTATGATGTTCATTCACTCCATCATAATAGTGGTTGTCCATATACGAATCCAACATCCGTTTTGTTCACATATTGACAGGTTCACTATTCAGTTTTCCCAACCGCACATGTCTAGCACTATCATTATGGGTCTATTCAATCAGCCATTCATATACACAGCAGGGATTTCGCACATAGATGTATCAACGTGAACATGGCGTACATGATCGAATCCATGTTAAATGACCTTATCCATAAAATCAACGGACATAATATCAGCCAATGCCTTACTTGTAGGTCATAATCCCAATTCGGTCATATTTACATGTATTATCTTACATTTACATGAGATTTTCACAACATCGACCTAGGTAGGAAGGTACATGAGATTTCATCGGCAAACGTCTACTTACATGATTGACAAAACCATTTAAGGTGGCTTTTTGACCGGTTATGTTATGTCGTCCGTGGTACATTGTGGCGGAAGATGTATATTACATGTATATACGGGCCTGAATACGACTTTTCTTTATTCAAATACATGCGTCTCATGTAATAGCTAATTGAAGGGTCGACACCCTTGAATTCGGCCTAATGGTTGGCCGGATGGTTTGACTGCCCATTCATCCACCACACTATATGAACCGCAGTTCCACAGGGGAAGAGGATGGGGCTATTAGAGACTTATTATGATGTTATCTGTAATATAAGTTCAGCCATGTCGTTATATAAAGCCAACACATTTGCTTTTATTGGTGTGCTCAATTGAAGTAGGCCTTGCATAAAGTATTTCAACTATAAGACCTTAATCTTTAGTTAAAAGCGGGCTTGAATATAAGCGTCAATGAGTGTGAATCCACAGCTCCTGTCCAATACAAACATTACAAGCACACATAACGACACACCAAAATATTTAATTGTCAACAGAATGTAGAGAGTATGTCAACACGGACACTTGTCATATTATAGGCATGCATTATATAGAAGTCAATCGGCAATAAGGACTTCTATGGATCCAGAATATTAATAGAAGTGTGCCTTAGGGCACGGTCTATGATTGAAATTCTTTGAATTGCATTTTTGTGCATTATATGAGTTCTTTGTGTGGTTCTAACCTATATATTTTACTCTATTTCTTAAACATGGGGGCTTTTATTTACGTTATCAATCAAGCTTTTTGCTATATATGCTAAGATAAAATATGTTTTATCTATACAAAAAGTCTGATACTTTTTTTTTTCTCCCTCTGTTGCATATAATATTTTAGTTTATAAATTAATCATATTTGATGATTTATGGAGTAATATATATCCAAACAATTCGGAACTTATTGCAGGAATGAAACAGGCCATATTAAACGTAAAAACCGGTGATTTGAAAGACAAAACACTGCTAAGAAGGCTAATCAATTATATAATTTGACCAAATTATATGAATCATGGTGCGTTCAGCGGGACTTTGCGTCTGCGTCTGCGGAATTTAAATTTGTGTGAAATATAGTAATCCCTGCGGAATTAATACTCCTAAGTGTACCATGTATTGTACCAATTTAAATTTCGCAGATCCAGACGCAAATTCCCGCTGAGCGCACCATTATACCCGAATAGTTCGTATTAATATGGATACTGGCCCGAGGGCATGGAATAATGATATTTCCCGCTGCCATTCGGGCTTGTGCATTTCCTTTCCCTATTCCCAGGGTCACTAACTAATTGGGTTTTGTTCCCCGGGATTTCATTCATTTCATTACGTGGAAATTATCTTTGTAATCGGAAACATACAGCCTCGCAACTACCAGACAATCTAGCATGCAATATTTCCCGGTATACTAAGTTTCATAAATGTAAATCTAAATATACTCACGTCAACCCGGTCAAAATCATCGTATACACTGCTATCTTCTGCCATCTTGCCAAGGACGTATACCTGCGAAGGAAAGGATATATAAGAAACTCGCACTCAATCATTCACATCCGGAAATTTTAAAAACGGATTCCTATCCAAAACATTCACCATTTTGTTAAACGCTCTTTTGTGGATAAATTTTTCTTTTTTTTTATTTAAGTATATGCAAAACAATAGGCATGGCTACTTTGGTATACTGAACATGAGGATATTTCTATGCGTATAGGTTTACACATAGAAAATAAAACACTTACCCTCAAAATCTCACCAAATATTTATTAGAAAACTCGATATCCCGACAAAGCCATAAACATCAAATAAATATCATATTTACTAATAAGATCATAGATTATTTCTGCAACTGTTTGTTTTTCATTTTCAAAAAGAAATAATATTTATTGAGACTGATCCAAAAACAATTAACTATTTCATCCACATTTATAAATGCATTTATGTTCACATCGCATCATGTTCATGTAACTCATATCCATCCGAATATTATTTTTATATTGTTCACCAAAACCAAATCAGCAACGCGGTAGTAACGATGGAACCATGCCTTCATATCTTAACTGTATTGAAGCTCGATCAACTGAATTTCTTAATCCATAAAATGAGCAAAGTATAGTGATTATTATCGCCTTTTCATCATATATGAACAACAATAAATCCGTTTTATCACATTAGATTTGTATGCTTAAAATTATCAATATTTATTTCGACTTAGCTTTCACACTTGTCGACTCTATAGATTTGTATTTCTAAAATGTAAATAATATTTTTGACTCATTATAAATATATAAATACATAAAAAAGTTATATTCTTCAGACTAACTATATCATAAACAAGTTGTAAAATAGTGTGATTATTATTACCAAAAAGACATCGATTCAGTGAAGATAAGTCATATAATTATCATGTAGTGAAATAGCCGAGTAATAATATCATGTCCCGAATATGATGTCAACTAACTACGTCATACAACATATTCTGGATTTGTATACGAAACACATATTTTTGAAACAGATTAATTTCAATATTGTTCTTTTCTCATTTTTTAACTTTACCTCTTGTTACGTGGTTGATTTCACCTTGAATTAAAAATACATAAAGATTTAAATTAAATATTAATAAGAAACCTACACATGACTGTTCTACAATATACATTCACTCTCACTTCTCTCTCGCAGGCGGATTAAGGCTTAAGTGAGATCCCGTTGTCTGCAAATCAATGGGTCCACTGCTGTTAAGCCTGATTAATGCGAAAACAAAACAAGGAGACCCCATATCAATAATATATTATCTGTGTCCCTATAAATGGAATTCCACCCACAACGGTGCCGCACATAGAGTCATCGGGATCTGCTTGCATATCCGGTCTAAAAGAGTACTTCATGAGGTGTTTCGTAGGAAGGTGAGAATCATTGATATTAATCTACCCAAGAAACGCTTGGAACATTTCTAATGACCTTCAAAACCATATACTTCTTATCGCTGCGATTTCCCCGAAGAACATAGCTTATTAAGGCAAGACATGAACAGAAGGAATCAACTTCTATGACATTATACAACTATGACTGTACCTTTAGTGAAACATTATTTGCGTTTTGAGCATTTTTTCCAGGTGTGTGAACGCGCCCTTAAGTTTTTTTTCTGGGTTTTCGCCGACTGAAATGTATTTTATCAAAATATCACCTCACAAATTGCTCCTCACAAAAGGGTTTCACAAGCTTATCCCCGCTGGCTTGGAAATTATGAGAAAAACTGAAGATTTGATCATTTCCATTAATTTGATATATTCACTAATCAAATTTTTGGGATTTGTTTTTCTCCAAGCAAGGTTTTTTTGCTTGTGTATTTTTTCTTAAGTTATTTTAATGTGATTATATAACTTTTTGTGAATTCCTTTTCGTTGGATGCCTTTCGCCATTTTCCTAGTTTGCCACGGTAATGCGATAGTTACAATGTACTAGTATATTATAAACATAACTATTCAAAGATCCCCGGTTTGTTGATATTACATGTGGCAGCTATAACTTGTTAAACACATGCGAAATTGGCATTATTGATTTAGATTAAGATAGACTAGCGATTATTAGTCTTGGAATAGTTTTGGGTTCTCGTTTGGCTACACGTTGCCATAGTATTCCACTGAACTGAAACCCTCCTTTCTCATCACACAAAACCCGTTTTTCCTACCAATTAATTTTATATCAAGTTTGATAAATGGTAAACTGGACTGCCGCTCAATGAAATAAGGATTATGTGATTTTTTTAAATCTAAAGTTGCATGTCAACCAAGCTTTTGTCGATTGAATCCCTGATAATGTGTGTAAAAAATGTTTTAAGCCTTTAGATTTTTATTTGTATATATTTGGTACCCATTTCGATTTTTAACAGTTGAGTAATGGTATACAGAGTATTTGAATGATGCTGTTTGGAAAATATATCGTGAGATGGTGGTGTGAAGCTCTTTTCCCCTAACATGACGGTTCTTTTAGCTGTGGTTACTTGAAAAGTAACCACGTTACAAGGTTAAGCAAATGTTCAATAGAACGAAATGACAATGTATTGAAATGTGTTTTTGAGTACCCACCCAATGTGATATAGTCGGCGACTCAGTCCGATTGAGTCGGTGGCGAACGTCAGTTCAAAAATCGCAAGTGTAGCCTAGGCATTTATGCGACGACATATGGCGAATGTAATGCGTTTTACCAAAAAGAGTCACTCAATGCACAGCTTAATGTAGATGATCTTCAAGTCTAGTAAAAGGTGCAGTCATAGATTCTATAAGTATACAAATTAAAATGTGTTTCATTTTGTTATTGACACATCATATAGATACATATTATGCAATATCTGTTAAAACAATTCAAATTTCAAAGCAATGAAAATGAAAACTAATGTTTTTATATGGGGCAATAATATCACAGAGGGGGCAATAATCTCACGGCAGAAATCGATGACACGCTTGCCCTCGGCAAAAGTATCATGGGGGCAATAATATCACGCTACACCGGGTCAAAACGGCCCCAATATCAGATATCAGAAGTTATCAAAGCAATTAGGGTTTCAAGAAAACCCTTAAATCACAAACGGGTCATATATCATCGACAGAGCCCTATTATACATGTATAAGGTCATCGGTATAATAAATGTTATATGGATCATGCTTACTATTACTCTAGTCGATGCAATTGCATATTATGTAGGATTATCAGTTCGAACTCATAAATCTTATTTCCAAATGGCATTGACTGTCAATTGAATTGTATATAGTCTTTGGTCGAAGAAATTACTGTACCAATATTCGTAAAACTACAAGATAACACATACAAGGAACATTAAATCCTCGATGTGTAGCCATAGGGTCTATTTAATCCTAGACTATGCACAATACTTTTTTGCCTTGATAACAATGGAATTGTTGAATGGTTTCTAATGTTTGAGGACAAGAATGTCTTCATTTGCAGTTCGGATATCTGTATTTGCTTTTTTTGCAAAGCTAAGTATTTTCCTTAAATGAATAGCACCTCACGAGCTGTTCCCCAGAAATGGTATTCCTAGCTTAAATATTTAAGAAGTTTGAGGAACAGTATTTAGGCCCCAACCCAAAAGGTTGGGGCCTATAGGTTTGGGGTGTCAGTCCGTCTGTCCGTCTGTCAGTCCGTCATACTTTCCTTCTACGGGCTAGAACTTTTGAACGGAAGGTCATAGAGACTTGGTTTTAAGCTCAAATAAAAGGTCTTGGCCCGTAGATATGCCTTTTGGCCATTTCGGTCAAAAACATTCTACCAGAAGTTGTCAAACTGGTCAAAATAGCCAACAATAGCGGTTTTTCAAGACTTGAGTTTGTACGGGCTAGAACTTTTGAACGGAAGGTTATAGGCTCAAATGATAGGTCTTGGTCCTTAGATGTGCCTTTTGGCCATTTCGGTCGAAAACACCCGACCGGTATTTGTTAAATTGGCCAAAAATAGCGGTTTTCATAGAAAATATATATTTAAAATCTACAAAAAACCATACCCCTTCGGGTTCGGAGGCGGTTGGGGCCTTCTCGTGTTTCGCAAATACTTCCTTGTTATTGCAAATGTAATTCATGGTGGCAACAAGTATTTGGAAATTGATTAAACTTGCTTTTAATTGTCTGATTACCTCTTATTTGCAATATATGATGGATAATGTAGTTATATTCAACGTTTTAATTGTCACCCAAGGTGTTCCTTTTTTGTTCCAAGATGCCCAGAAAAGGATAAAGAGCCCAGCTTAGTTGGAAAAGTGAACACATTTTTTACAAAATTTTATTGTTCAATAATCATTATTTTCTTGTTGTTCAGTTTTGAAATGTTGTTTTACGTCGATTTCAGATCTGTTTGACAAATGAGTCGTGGTCTACTCTTCCACAATGCATCATACACTTGTTAGATCACCAATTTGCCCTAATTTTCATACAATTTTTTTGTTTGAATCGTGTTTTCTCAGCTACTAAACATCATTTCGTTCCTGTTTTTGCAAACATATTGTAATTTTTAAAAGAAAAAAATGTTATTAGTATATTTTCATCCATCACGTTTGATCAAACTCATATCGCATATAGGTCTGTTTAGTTCGAAAGTTTCGCAGCTAAAATTATGATTTGTCGCGCAAGCCCAAAATAAGATTTTCGCAGAAAGAGTCAAATTTCAAAATGGTCCTTAAGTTTTGAAAGATGATGATACAGAATCTATGAGAAAAATGTGTGCCATATATTCAATATAGCCTCGCTATTGCCAAAAATAACGTCAAACAATAATTTTTGATATAATTTTTAGCTGAAACTTACTGGTTTTCTTGCTCATAATGAGAAGCGAGACAAGGCAGTCCGAGTGTTTATGCGAGGTGCGAACGTTCTAAAATTCCAAACAATGACCAACAAATCGTTCGCCGCATTTGTACTAAATACATAGTAAATAGTTGGGCTTATTTTCGCAGTTTTAAGTGCGATTTTGTGTTCGCGCATTTGTGTTCGGTGACAAACATTTGCCAAA
>LQRL01102436.1:76511-88161 GCA_001703475.1 Hydroides elegans
ATCTACACTCTATTCAAACTCAAATTAGGTTTACCTTTTTTGCACATATAACAAAATAAACATATGTATTCACTTACCTCTGCAGGCTTGGACCCGTACGCCTGCAAACAGCAGATCACCAATAAAATATAAATTCTTTTCATATTTTGAGTAAAATAGATTATATGTGTTTCGTTGAAAAAAGAACAAAGTGAATTCTGATCAGCTTGATCTGAATTTATAGTTATAACCGAAATATATTATCTCGCAATATATACTTCAAAATTAGCAAGCTCGCTTATTTGCGAAATTCGCAAGCAATGCAAAAATTCTTTGAGATATATAAACATTTATTAATGTCGACGATGTAGTTTTAAACGATTAAAGGAATCACTGCATAAGGTGTTTACATTATTTACGTTCCGTTCAGAAAAGGTTGCAAGATGTGGTAAATAAGTATATTATGAATGAAGTTATAGCCGAAGTGTACACGCCTACACAATTGTAATAACTAGAAATGTCCGGTTCACAGTGCTCTACATGGTGCTACAATAATATTGTTAAATTGTATTTTCGTTTTTAAGACAAAAAGCTGGAAAAATGTAAAATTAAATTCTGAAAATAAATTTCATCTCAATCGTATCTCAATACATAAATTTATCTCAATTGATAGGTATATTGCTATATTTTGCAGTGTAAAACATGAGCCTTGACGTACCGTACTCGGCGTCCAAAGTGCTTTATCGCTTTAGCCACTTTTGCACACTTTCCTCCCTGTTACTGCCCCTATAACTTGCGCAACATAGATACAGACGTCACGTGGTGTCCTTATTCGGATTCATTGATGATTTTTATATGATATTATGTTAACTTATTAATGGTAAGTTCTATAAATAGTATGTGCTTCTAGGATGATATCAGCATATAAAAAAGAATTACAAAAACTTCATTATCTATCAATATCACACTATGGTACTCAGAATATGATTTAATATACTGATATGAACTCACACATGCCATGTACATCCTTAGACAATATCAGGAATGATAGATCAATCACTTCATTAATTAACCTATCAAAATCCGGATCAATTTATTGACATAATTTCATCTGAAAAAAAAAGCTTCCATCAGCAAAATATAAAGCTTATTATGATTGTCGCTAGGTGTATTTAGAAACAAAATATACCTTTAACATAATATACATGATTTTGAATATTCAATATTCATATACAGTCTGTTCATCTCAATTCGTCTTGACCACTCCTTTTGGAAAATTGCTGATAATGCATTGTTGCAAAACATTATGTCATCAGTGTCATATTTTCATATATGTTGTGATGTCCTATATTAAGAGGGGAGGTTATCGGAGAACAAATTATACTTTTGATGAAAAAAAAATAGATCCAGATACACATCCATGTTTGTGCAAGCTTTGCAATTTTAATAACATCATTGCACTTTTTAAAGAATAGGTTTTCATATTAAATGTTAATTTTAACAGCTTATTAACAACGAATTTCATTTGCGGCAACATTTATGGAACATACGTTTAAATAGGAAACAGTAAATAAAAATCGTACAAAAGTACCGATCCAAACATGAAATTACTATTAGTTTTCGCTGTTTTGAGCTGTGGGACGGAAAACGGGTTGAGCATGGCTGAGGTATGTTAGCTTGAATATTAATTCGTTATGAGTGTCCTTCTATATTTTTGAACCAAGAGAAAATAAAATTCACAATAAAAAATCTAGAAAAATATTTGCAAATGTGAACTAAAAAAATCGAATTTACAAATGATTTTAAAATAAAGTAATAGAAGCCACATTATAACCAAATTCATAATGTTTCACCAATGCGGATATACATGTAAATAAGCAAAGCATTGTTCACCCCCAATTTGTTCACCCCCAAGCATCGCTCGCGTCCCTATGCAGCTGACCTGCAACACCAGCTGTATCAGCTGCAGCTGCAAGTGGATCAGCAGGAGCAGCTACTAGCCGGGATGGAGGCCGAGCACCGAGGGGACGTGGAGGAGAACCGTCGCCAGAACAGACAGATTCATAATTTGAAGAAGGCGTATGCGGCCACCAGTGCTATGTGTAAGGGTCATATTTTGGGTTTGGGGTTTTGGATACAATGTTTGTGGGGGAAAGATATATATGGGGTTGGAGATATGGTATATAAGGGGAGAGGAGTATAGGGTAGAGGAGTATAGGTTTTCGTTGTTTCGTACATACATGTCAAATGCCTGTATGTTTCCTAGTTAGCATGGCCGCTAGCGAAGGTAGGGTGTTACGAATAAATGTTTACAAGGTTCATATACAAGACTGCAAGAGTTTTTTCGGCATATGGGTAGTTTATGCTAAAAAGATAGTTCGTGTATGTTAAGCATCCACTTGTTCATACTAGAAAAAAGTAACGTTTATGTACATGTATGTATATAAAGCACCAACTCTTAACCGTGATTAAGATGCATTCATATTTTCGAAATAGCCCTTTCATCCCCCTGCATTCTAACATAACTGTACCACAAACCCTGCTATAGGTCAGAAGCAGGAATATGCATGCTTCTCCCAAGTGGTCGATCTGTGGTGCTTCGACGGCGGGGTGATTCAAGTAACGGAGGCCTTCTACGGGTTATACGCCTCGCCGTGTACGAGACACGAGGGTAACTGCTGCTTACCTGATATAGCAGATGATTGCAGGTCGGTACCGGTTGAATATTTATGAACTGCTTTAGAGGTTTTCCGTTTGTTGGTTTGGATTGATAAAGTGAAAGTGAATGAAAAAAATGCCTGATTTCTAAACAATATAACTGATTTTTTTTTTCAAATTTATTATTTTAGATATATGTATTGCCTAAATCATAGTAAGGGTGTTTTTATCATACGGGTTAGTTGTAGTTGTAGGAGTTGGAGGGTGTCTGAGTTCGCCTGAATTTGTTCATATAGCTAATACCGATTTATACATTGGTGCCCCCTGTTCGCTCTGATATTTCATTGAATAGGTTTCCAGTTGTTTCTGGATCCGTTGGGATAAATTCGCATTTCCTTCTTGGACAAATTTTCGATTGATGAATACCATATCATGTTTAATACCGATACCTCGTTCATATATAAACAACTCGTTTGAATATGAAACTTAAACCATACTTTTTTTCTTTCTCATATTTTACCGTTAGAGTTCCGGTTTTGGACAACAACCCGAGCGATTGGCTGAGCATTAAGGCCACGTGTGACAACAGGACCACGTGCTCGTATGAATACCTGGGATCGGCCGTCGATGAATGCTGGCCCAACTCCCTGGCCGACTATCTTCAGATCTACTATACTTGCGGCGAGGGTGAATGCATGTTGTTGTTTTTTGCTTAGATCTATATGTCAATGTTTATACAATGTCATAAATTGTTTTGAGTGATAAAGCATATGGTGTTGAGATTTCAAAAAATTCAAGCAAAGTAATGTTTAAATTTGTTTTGACTTTTGTTATTCTTTTCTAAAGATAACAAACAAGATCAAACAAAAATCTGTATGGTTATGTAGTAAGCGAATAGCTATTAAGGGTTGTACATAATAAACAACCCTCTAAAAATGCACATTGTATGCAATGACAAATAATTGACAGTCATAGACCGAATGACATATATACTTAAGAAGTTATATTATGGTGTATGAAAATTGCACTGAATTAGCTTTATTAGCATTATTTGATCAGGACTGTGATCCAGAATACCTTTTAACGGGATTAGTATCGCCATGCATGGCAAAACCATGTTATGGTTATGTATTGTATTTTAATGAAGGATGAATAAAGTCATGACTGAATTTGTATTGTGACATGCAGTTTAAAATATAATTATGTTTGATTTCATAAAACGTTTTTTTGCTTGAACAGAGGTTTCAACCGCCTACGACCCTGTCGGCTTCACTGCCTACACAGACACCTATCACACCTGTGACAATTCCGTCAACTTCGAAGGCGTCATTACGAATGTTGGGGCTGCTTATGATGCTGTGGGGAGTTCGTTTACGTGTCCCTACAGGGGTGTCTACATGTTCAGTGTCTCCGTGAAGGTATGTGAAAACGATCCATTGAGAGGTTGATTAATAACGGTTTTAAAAATAGTAGAATATTTTATCTGTCATGACTAAAAATAGATTGATGAATTTGTTGTTGTGAGGATGTGAATTGGTGCATTTGAATATCTGACCAGTTGCAATATTGAAAATATGCTGGCAAAATGAAGAGGCTTGGCTTGGGTTTAATACAACTCGGGTCTACTTCATTGAAACAATGTAAAGAAAGAATCAAGATAGCCTATATTCTGTATTGTGATGACAATACATGTCTATTTTTGTGTATAAAAACGTTGTAATCAAATCATAATTAAATATCATCACAGATGACGTACGATACGGATGGTGACTACGACAACTACATCGTCTTCTATCGCAACCAGACGGCCCTCGCCCATGTCAAACATTTACTATATATAGCTCAAATAAATATAGTTATGATCGATATTTTTTTTTATTGATTAAAATAAAATTCTTGCTATTTCTCGGGAGTTAAGAGTAAGTTGTGCAATGAATAATTTATATAATTAAATCACTAACTTAAATACCCATAAGCAAAATTCGTGCAAAATTCGTGTCCCTATTTTTATCATCATCAGTCATTTTTCCCTATAATTACATGCTAGAAAACACACCTATATGCAGTATCTGTATATTACAAACAGGTAAAAAATACTCTATTTACACTGTTACCCTCTTCCCCTAATTTCAATGCTCTCTTTGCGCATGCGCAGATATTCGGCGACGGAGACGACATCCAGGGTCTGGCCGCGGTGTCCGGATCCCTCGTGATCGAGTGTGAACCGGGAGAGGTGATCTGGATCGGCTGTGAGGACACGACAATCGATATCTATGGCGGATCAGATCGGGAGTCGCTGTTTAGTGGATATATGATGTATCGCTATGAATAAAGCGCGGCTTTTGGCCTTTGTTAGATTAAACGTAATTTAACAATCTAACATTTTCTTTTTTTTATAAAGAGAAGCTTTTTTAGTCATCTTATTGATAGTTTTATCAATGACACTCAGTTTAGAACTCTGTAAATATGTATTGTCGTTATTTGTGTCATTTAGACTAATCTTTTAAAAAAGAACAGATGGTTTTATAACATAATTTTTCCTAACATTGTTATTCAATAGATATGAATTCAGATATGTTGATATTTCAATTTATGTCATATTCGAATAAACTCTTTTATAAAATTGATGGTAGGGCGCCATTAAGAAAGAGTGAACGTTCCTGAAAAGGTGTCAAGAGATTGCGTTGACGCTCAGGTTTTGAAAACGGTATACATAATCACGTCACGTTGATAAAATATAGATTATGCTAATCTTAGTCAGGTTCCCAATATGCATAAATTGATCGACAGGTTTATGAACAATGTGCTTTATATAATCCATTTTGATTACGGATGATACAAAAAAATAAAAGTCATTTCAAAATAAATTACACACGCGTTGCATTTTTTCTTATTAAAGAAAATGCGTTTCGTTTCAAATTTTACTTTTAAAAAGCGAAAACTTATAAAATCAAGTATTGTTTTACGAAACTGGTTTCGGCAATGTTTTATTAAATTTAATTTATTCAAAAGATTTCATTCAAATAAAATGACACCATAAATACCATAACTACTGTAACAGCTCATCCTCAATTAATTTCAGGATCTTTTAATCTGTTCAAATGTATTCCCATGATATCTATAGCTCTTTGCTCTTGTACAATTGATAGTGTACGGGTGCATTATTCTAAAAAAACGTTGATTGTGTTCCAAAAGGTGGCTTTTGGAATTCCCCATAGAGTCTAAGTAATACTTTGGAAGCAGCGAAAAATAATCATGCCTTTAAAACAGATTTTGCCAAATTTAGTGGTGTCGGCTTTTCGAAAGAGTATCTAGCCGCAATGAACATTAAAGGTCAAGTACCTTTTTTATTAACTATAGAAAGATCCATCTTTGGTTATTTTGGGGCGGAATAACATATTCAATAAGGATTCGGTACATGCCAAAATGTGCGCTTCGCATATCAATTTTAAACTATCTGATTTACATTTTATTTCTTCCCAAGAACCGAATGTGGTTCGTTTTAGATCATAGTGCAAACTTCATTCACTTTTAAAAAACCGGATTCGCCCAAAACTCTCACTAAGACAGCCAGACCGTTATGTATAATCCCATTGCTGTCCGAATCAAGCATGTCTCATTGCATTTTTGTAATGCGTATAAATTCGCCTGACCGATTTCGGCATTAAGCTGTCCTTGGGGCCTTGATTTGATGAAAGAACGAACTTCCGAACTTTGTATCTTAATTATAAATACTTGAATCCGTTCTATTAATACATTGTTTTCACAATGCACCAGAACAGAAATAATATAGAATACTTTATTGGTTGTAAGGGGGTTGATCCAGACCCGGGCAACAGTGCATTGAACCGTGCCTGGTGTATCTTTATCGAACCAAAGAATATGAAAAGAATTGTTTTTAGCACTAAATTATTTCTAGATAAACATATTTTGGTGTTTATTGCAAAGAAAAAAAACGGTAAAACTTAGATCACCTACCGGTACTTTGTTCATATTGACTAGAATTGATTCTAGATAATGATCATATACATTAAAAGCTAAGACTTTAATTTTAATTTTCGACACATCGTGTTCTATAAATCAGGACCAATCATTCTTATATAACATAATTTAAAAGGCGAGTCATCCTTATCATCCACGATGCACAGCATCCTTCACATTACCCTGCGTTTTTTTATGAAAATTTGAAATATATCAGCATTATAATTCACAAACATAAGAATTGTTTGCTATCATTATTAAACTCGTTAAGATCATTCCGTTATTTTTATTGACACACCCTTATCATTTTCATAACGCAGGGGTCCAGGGGTCCAGGTGCTGAGACGCAATGGTCAAATGTCGCCAGACTCTTTTATAGTAAACAGTGTGTGTATAACTCACTCTCACCGCTTTCCAACTCGGTAAACAACATCCTCATGACGTCCTTATCACGCAGTTTTACGTCCCGACGTCCGCGACGCAGTTAGGCCATCGTTAAGATGTCAAAAACGAGACGTACCAGCGATGTCATAAAATTACGTCAATAGGACGAATTTTTCATGACTTTACATATTTACACGTCCAGATAAGGCCTATGTCACTAATCAGACGTTGTAAGGACGTGCTTTTAATGTCGTCCTGACGACGTTGCAAATTTGACGTCCTCTTGACGTGCCAATGTGACGTTGAAAAGACCATATATATTGGTCAGGACGTAATCTAACGTTCTTTGAACTTTACAAAAGACGAACTCAAAAACACTTATTGTTTCAGAGCATTGCAAATACCCCTCTGTCAAGATATAGACATTCTTGAATCTTTTATATTTTTCTACATGTGTATACCCACTCGGCAAGACGTCCACGGACGTTGAGCGGACGCCCTACTTTGGGCCCATTTGAAAGTTTTCTGGACGTCCTTATTCGTCGCGGACGTAGAAAAGACGTTGCATTGACGTTGCGTCTTATTCGGACGTGCGAATTACGTTCTACGGACGCCGGGACGTAAAAGGACGTCAGGAAAACTTTCATATGGGCCCAAAGTAGGTCGTCCGAAGACATGACTTCGAATTAAATATAGTTAGGTCCTTGGCAAGTATTTAGTTATTTACAAATGTTTGCGACTGTATTGTTATTATTAACTGCTTTGTAATGCATTGCTTCCACAAAGAACCTAAAGAATCCGTTCATTGATCAAGGGCAAATTTGAATGAATGAACAAAACAGCAAATGAAAATATGTTTTACTCAGTAACATATACCTTCTCAACGTTCAATGAATTACATTCAGCAGAGGGATTTATTTATTAGAGACTATTGTCGAATATCAAATAAGGAAATAAAGAAATGAAACAATGATCCATGCATCACATGTTAAAGGGTGGTGATTAGCGCAATGCCCGACTAAATCAAAGATGAACGCTCTACCTCTTAGAACTTGTTATCGATTTGAAGATGATTTAACAACGAATAATGTCGATTCTAAACATGATTGATATCAAATTAAACAAGATATAGATCAAAAATAGAATAAATGGAATAACATATTATAAGACACACACCCCGCATCCCACCCCCTCCCTCAAACCTTCATCAGTCTTAATAAAGGCCTAAGGCCTTTGCCGCGAGATATATTGTGCTCAATGGGGGCCGAAAATAATCAAGCCAAGGGATTCCAGTTCCATTCTGACAATTCTATTTCTCTGCCAACAAATATTTGTTCCATTTATGAAGTAAATCGACTGTGACCTGTTTAGGAGATACGCATGGATAGCGAGGTACCGAGTCCACAGCCAACGTGTTTATCCGACTTCTTAAAGACGTGAAAAAAACACGTTATTTGTTTTTACGCGATGTCTTGACCGCGTTTACAAAATGCGTAATTATTTTTTATGTGATTGAAATATATGAGATATGTTTTCTGTCGACTAAGTGATGGATACAAGCAGGATACCAAAACCTATGTACGGTCCTAGACTGAATGGAGCGTTTGAACATTAATATGAGCTAGTGTTATCTAGGAAAATGTACAATTACAATGTATATGAGTCATGCCATTGATATTAGAATAAAATTGAAGCGTTTCGGTCATTGTTCTGATATAAAGGAGGTTCAATATCTTCACAAAAACGTCATAGATATAACAGCACTTTCTAGTGCTTTCTGGTGCTTTGTAACTACACTTTGATACCTGAAGTTGGATTACATCTTAAACCCCACATACATAATTATGTATATGTATTCGGTTAAATGTCCTTGGAATAATTCTCAAATACTATTCACTTTTTAAACTCTCAATGTACCAGGTATCTCACTACGATGTATCCAGCCATCGTATATCACGGAATGCTTTTTCGGCGGGGAAAATTTATGAGGGCACAAAAATAATTGGCACAAAAACGCGCAATTTCACGGTTATTTCCCGCCGTTTAACGTCCAATCAGAACTTGACCCAAGCAGAGACAAAGCCACACTTACACATTCATGTCCAAAGATTTGAAACGTTCAATGAGCTGCACTAAGGTTCAACCGTTCAAAGTTGATGTATGCCAAATGTCGATTAAATGCAAGTTTGAACGGTAGCACATCTCGTACGCTCTGCCGTTCAACGGTTCAAAGTTGTATGCAAATATAATCGTGTGACTTTATTTATGCAGACTATGCATATACCATTCGCTAAAGTCGCAGAAACAAGTAACACTTGTCGTCATAATTCTTACATATTTGTTGCGTCATAAGCAATATATGCCATTACGTCATAATTCCACAACAAACAATTACTATACGCTCTTGACTACCCATAGCATTGAACGGTTGAACGTTAGAACATCGAGTTTCTCCTTATTTTGCAGAAATGTCTCATCAATCAAATTGCTATAGAATGTGCAGCTTCTTATGTATCGATGAATTGTAAGTTTGAACGTTTGTACATCTCATATGTTCTACGGTTCAACGGTTCAAAGTTGATGTCAATGTGATTTAAATTATGTAACTTTGCAATATTGATAATATAAACATTACTTTCACAATAATGGAAACATCCAGGGTTTGTCTATCCTAATGCACATATAACATTAATATACGTGTGCTCATACATTCTATATAAATAGGTCTTCGTCGTAAAGATATTGTAATATCGTAAAGACACGGAAACAAGTGAAACTTGTCACAATGACCCTAACTTTTTGCGTCATTAACCTTATATACATTAACGTCACTATCACATAACAAACAATTAATATATATTCTTGACTACCCTTCGCATTGAACGGTTGAACCCTAGAACTTCTACTTTTTCAGATATATCACTTCAATAAAATTACTAGGAAAGTTTCTCAGATAGTCATAGAAAATATGTTATTTGAACGATTGTACCTCCTCTTCCAGAAATGTCAAAATATACCCTCACACCTTTCTCTAAAGAATATAATAAAAGGTCACATATGTCTTTCAGCTTTGAACCGTTGAACATGTGCGCAGCTCATTGAACGTTTAAATTCCTTGGACATACCTCCACTTACATAGGTCTTTTCACAAATTACTAATCTGTGTATCAATTTTCTTTTCGGCTATTTTATGTTTCCTATTTTTTTGGCATGGACCACTTGTTTATTGTGTGGTGTGATAAATGACTTATATGAGTATTAGCAAGTTAGATATATATCTTGATTATGGATCTAAACCTCTCTTTATTGTCAGAGTTCCATTCACTTTTCTGCAAAAGGTGGACCGGTTTTAGGAAAACTGAATGGATTTGATAAATAGCGGCACAATGTATCCATGATAATTGTCATGAAAATTGGCCAGATATGTGGACAATTTCCGAGAATCAAAAAGAAAGAGTTTTAGTCCAAATGATGATAAATTATGTTTAATCTGTATTGCGATGCATGCAGTGTACTTGGATCTCTTCTAATCGTCATAATTTTAAAGGCAAACCATTCAATCAGGCACGCAACGCTCTTATGAAATATCAATAAAAGATAATTAGTCCATATATGTAAAAACTTTTTTAAAGATATATAATATTTAACTTATTAGTTCATATAAATTCTAAATATTAGTAACTGTTATATATATTACTATCTAAATTCGTGATTGTATTTCATTTACTTTATTCATTTCATTTGTTGTTCTAAATATTGATTTATCTGAAAGTGTCAATTAAGTTGTTAGGTCTATATTGTTAAACATGTAATAGTAGCATTGTCATTATAAAAAATACAACAGACTCATTATTTATAAATTAAATTTATCAAATTAGCCTAGATTAACATAAATATTGATATGCATATTGATGAGAGTAAATCTAAGGAAATGTATGGTCATAAAAAGAAGGATTTAAATGGGTTTTGAATAGCTATTTAACAACTTAAAGGCTGTGAGTTTTTTAGTCAAAGTCACACTTATTTGATGTGTTATTGGGTGCTCTTCATTTATCATACCGAGTATTGTCCTCGTTGTTCTATTTATACATTGTCAATGTATTCCGAGTGATTTTTCATGTAGCGAAAAATGCCATGCTGCTGACTCCCGATATTTGCAATATAAAAAAAGGTAAGTAGCTATATAAGGCCGATTTCAGGACAAATAAATAAAATGACCCTCCCCCCCTTATTTAATTTTAAAAAATAAATATCTCGGGATATTGATTGAGCGTTCATGTGGTGCTGCGTGCGCTTGGCAAAGTGAAGTGACACAAGTGTAGATTACATGGCTTGTCAATCAGTGACTGTTTGTGACGTAACAATTGTTGCAATATTCAACCAATGAAAAAAATCGATCACCCTGTCCGGGTGATTTATTTTCGACTAATCAAAAAAATAGATGACCAGGGTTATTTAATTTTAATGCAATTGTTGCGATTAAATAATTTTGACGTCATAATGAAACTTATCGATATAAAGAAAAATCATTGCAAAAACCTATATGTGCATGTATATTCTAATCTTGTTTAACGTCTTGTTTCGTTATTATTCAACGTAGAAACTTCATATATGGCTCATTTTAAAGCTTTTATCTTACTCTTTTATG
>LQRL01102439.1:10688-24774 GCA_001703475.1 Hydroides elegans
TACAAATCTTAGAAAATATCGGCGCATTATTGAAAAACTCCAATAACGATATTTCTTACTCGCATTCAAATTCCTCAAAAAAATGCCAACATATAGCCCAATATACATTATTATTAATATGTTTTCATTTTAATTTACAATACTCAGTGATTTAGACATATATAAACAAACATTATTGTTCTCGATTTATGGATATTTTCTAAGATTTTTGAAATTTTCCCAAGTGTGCACCGATTTAGAGCAATGCCTCAAAGTTCTGGATTTTTGCCCCTCGTAGAGAATTTGTATGTGTATAAGGTGCATGCAGTTTAAAAGTAGAAATCTTAAAACAAAACGAATTATCGAGATAAACTTATTTCGATCGAGTACTTTAATACAATTTCACTCAAAGTGTTCTCTTTATATAATATCTGAACGCGCGGTTTCAAAATAAATCTCTAAAAACACTTTAATAAAAATTGAATATAAAATTAAAATGTAATGCGAATATACGATATACGAGCACGAACTAAAATAAGCGCGTCGCTGTTTAAATCCCTCATAATCGCTTAACCTTCCCGAGCAAATTATGTAATACAACCTTTAAAAGTTCATTTAAAGTTGAAAATCCAATCTCAATGTAAAGTGGCGATAAATGCTGATTTTGAAATAACCCCCTCAAATTCAATTTTGATTGACAAAAAAGCTGAAATTTATTAACTAAAAATCAACATAGCCAATAATGGCAATGCAAACCACTTTCCTAATCGATGTATCCGTGTGTGCATATAACCCTAAACCTCGTACGCGCCTTAACCGTAGCTTTTTCTCTGCCTTCAGGTTGCGCATAACCATCACGCCACACACGCCTTGTCTCTCGACCGGGGCCGATCGAAACAACGGCCGAGTGAACACGAACGCTCCGGTTACGTCGTGGTGCGAGATAGGCGATCGGCGACACTAGACAACCGAAACGAAGCTAGGGCGCGCCGGAGAACTCTCCAAGGCCCGGTTCAACAGCAATACCTCGCGGCACAAGTTCAACATCCCATCCAACACAACACATTTGAGCGTACACTACCACCAAGCCAGCCCCCAGTGGAGTTTACGTCAAGTCTCGTTGATATATCAACCGGAAAAGTAGTGCGACGTCGAAGCGCGACCGTGGCGCCATCTCAACGTGACCTTGAACGACGTAGCCATGATAATAGACGTCAAATGGAATATAACGCTAGATCGAAATCGCTCGATCGACCAGCGCGGGGTCAAATGCGTGCAGTACCTATCCAATCCGACGGAGATGATGTCATACGTCGAACGAGTAGAACGCTCGATAATCGCAGCAGCAGGACGTCGCATGATTATCGATATACGTCAGTGCCGGAGAAACTCGATAGAAGTGACGTCAAAATAATACGTCGCAAGGGCGATGAAGTGGAAATGTTGACGTCGGAGGGAGCTGGGTTTTATCAGCAGACGCTCGTTCGGCGAAATGAAGGCAGGAGGATTGAGGCTTTAAAGCAGGAGAATAGAAATAGTGAGGTGTATTTTGACGAGAGTGATGATGCTTTAAGCAGGGATCGAGGGCATGCTATTTCGAGTGATGGATATTCGATTGATTTTAAAGGACCCTTAACCGTTGATACTAACATCCCATCTACTTCACATGTTACTGTTCATAATACAATCGAAACAGATATTTCGACACCCATTCGGAACCACGACGATCATATCGAAACGCACGTTCCCGTGCAGCTTGGAAGCCATAATGTCTCCGCGCACAGCGATAAGCCTTTTGTTAACGCAGAAGAAGTAGAGGTCGTTCCGCAAAGCCCTCCACCACCCCCTCCTCCTCCAGTGCCATCTATCGGTCATGTGACCAAATCGAAACCTGCAACGTATCGCGACACATCGTCTGCACACCGTGAAACAACGAGATCAACACAAAGCAGTTCCAGCAAATCAACGTCTCAGCAAGGCGGCATGAAAATGCAGCTTCAAGATGAACTAAAATCGAAACTCGCAAAACGATCAAGTTCGCGGGATAATTTCAATGTTCAAATGACGTCACAACATAGTGGCAGCAGTAGGGAATTCCCAGCTCAAAGGGATATCCCATTGCGCAAAAAGGATGTGGTTGCCATGAATGATAAGGATTACAAAGCCAACTCTCTTCGACAAGTCATAACGCGCCACCGTACATCCTTGGAGAATATACGCAATAACGAACTCTTATCCGTTGCCAAGTCCGAAACATCTGAATTCGAGGATGTTTTGAATACCGCCAATACCCAAAGTACCACCAGTACCTCACCAGATGCCCACGATACCTTGAAGAGTTCCGGATATGGCTCAGTATCTTCCAAACCGGAAGTAACCAAATCAACCATTAGCAGTCCCTATATTAAACCCCTTCCTTCTCCAACGCGGGCTAAACATGCGCATACTAACCTGGATAACCCCTGGCTTGCTGACCTTGATAAATCCCCTGAAGGCCATTTGAAGGTCGAAGGTCATCATGAAGGTCATCACGTGCGAGAGAGTATCATGAGTATCCATGAATTGGATGAGTACTTAAGGTCACAAGGGGTCGAGAGTGATGACGAGACTGCAAGGCACTATGAGGGCACGGAAATGGGAATCACTGATTTCGAGTTGACACATCTTTGAAATATGAATATACATAATATTTATTCTTTAAGATGTGTTTACTCAAAATCAAAATACTGATTTCGGGTGGGCGCATCATTAAAAAATGTATAATATATATATATATAATGCTGATTTACACTGCTGAGAAATTAACAACGTTTATGTTAATTTATTAACACCGTTTATGTTAACTTATTAACACATATGCTTAGATTGGTTGTTAATAAACTAAAACTATTGTATCAGAAATATGAGCCATTATAAGCCATGTGATTTTGGAATATTCATAAATATGTATAATATTTGCATGAACGATTGATATAGTAGCTTAACAAATTGTAGTCTTAAGTTAAAATATCTATTTTTCCTGAAGAAAAAAATGTAGATTAGCAAAAATCGTGTTTTGAAGAATATGTCCAAATGTGTTAGTTATTGGCTCAGTTGCTAGCGAAAATGTAGAACTGGCAAACAGTGCGTGAATATTTTATATAACAAGTGCAATCCTTCTTAAATAGGTTGAAAAGTGACTACAGAAATATAAAACAATTAAGTTGTATTTTGGATTTTTATCCTAGACATACGAAAGTTTGCTTTTTGGAGTTTTATCGGTTTAGTAAAATAACGCAATCATTTTTAGTGATGAATCTCTTATTTATGATCTCTCTATTCATTGTTTGAAAACGTTTAAGGAGTGATACACACGTAATTTGTGATATATACTAGTTTTACTTTGCAAACTTTAAATTAAATCAGTTTTACGCCCTGTTCCAACTGGTATGGTGCTATAGTTTAAGAATAGACATGACAAGCCATATGTTAACATAAAATTATTAACATAGTATTCATCAGATATACACCTTAAACCTATTCATATAAGTATGTAGTTCAATAATACAGGTATGATTTCGAATGTAGATTTTAAGGGTTTGATGCAATATGAGTAATCATTTCTATTGACTATTTTGGTTTTTGCCATAGTTTTAATAAATAAACATGTATACACAGATTTGTTTTCTTTTTCCTAATTTGAAACACCCACCCACCCCACGCTACTATGGATATCCGCCCGTGATCTTCTTTACATCCAGGCACTTATCCACCCAACGACCGTTTTTGAAAACGTGCAACCAAATGAGCTCGTACCAAATGGGAAAAAAATAACTTTAATTATGCGTTTAACGGACAGGCTACCTATTATACAACTGGCGCCCACAATCACTGTCTTGTGACTTTCACATTTAATTACCAAGCACCCAATTGTATATGCACATACCTAGGTGGAACGAGGCAGTGGATTTGCATGCATTGTCCGCTTGTATATCATGATGAACGAGCAAGATCGGGAATCAAACCCATGACCACTGACCGGGTGTCCGACGCCTTAACCGCTCAGCCAATACTACCCGATATAATTTACTGACATACATGATGGTTTTAAGATATAATTCATAAAATGTGTAGTCTGGCAACAATACAACGCCAATACTTTAGTGGTTTTTTGTATTTGATTATTTTGATTTTACCAAGACAAAAATATGATGATATAAATCTAAATCAAAAACGTGCAATTTATAGTCAGAATTCTTATATATTTCAAATGCTGACATATTTATTGTTCATTATCACTTTCATTGTAAACATACGTTACTATACAGATCAAATTCTTATAGTGGCAAATGAATTCAATCAGCATCTAAAGTATGCGTGCAAGACAAAAAGAAATGATGGACAATGATAAAAAATATTATCTTGTATCACATCCCTCCACAATTTTGACATTACAAATCTTTTTGTTTCTAAATGTTACTGTGTATTGAAACTCATAAAAATAAATGTTCAAGATAATAATAAATATCTTACATAATGATAACAAGTATTATAAGGAAACAAAGCTTTGTTCGAAAAACTGTTCCGAAATAACAAAACACTGTGTATGCGATAAAGTAAACATACTTTACGAATATTGTTGCTGAACTTAAAGAGCAAAATAAGACTGAAATATTAAAAAATATGTTGCATGGTTTACTTTGGCCGTCAAACTGAAATGTTTATAAAAATAGATTACAACAATTATATATCAGCACATATCAACCAACGTATTACATTTGTAACAAAAAAACACAGTTTTCCTATACGATTCGCTGGGATAGGTTACGGGTATATTGGCGTGGCAAGCTCTATTTTCAGATACACTACATGCGCAGAGGTAAACTTGACCCAATTAATAAGTATCTCCCTTGCCACACAATTGATGTATCTGATTTTTGATAACAACAATGGCGGTGCGGAACTTCCTATTAACATTTTTATGTATAAATCTACCTAGTGTGTTTACATTATGTTTACAATATCTAAATAATAATTTTAAATGAAATCACGGTAAAATTGACACCGAAAATTGATGCAATAGTGCTATGTATTGGCCTGTTCATTTGGTGATGATGCTTTGAATATATACAACTATATCCAATATGTCGGTTTAGCACACATTGCATTGTATCACATCCAATGACAGCACTTGTTGTTATGATTTTTACATAATGTCACGTGACAAATCGGGGTTCTCGAAAGGGAAGTTCAATACAGATTTTTGTCTCTAATTACAGATACAGTCTTCAAACAAACGATTATCTGAAACCCGAGATAGTCTCGGAACGTATCTTTACACACACAATTATGCCCTGAATAGCTGTTGTAAAATGATTAGGTGAATATATTTGAAATCAGTTTATCAAAAACTAGATCACTGGTGAATATGTAAAATGTGCAATACACTTACGCCTTTCGTTGTTTTTTTTTTCGAATTTATTGTTTAGATTTCCTAGAAACACTTTTTTCAATGCCTGGTTATCACTGTTTCATAATGTGTAAACAGGTTAAGATTTATTGTTAACATGTTCTTGCATTTTATAACTTAACATATTTGACACATGTAAATGAGTTTAAGTACAGCAAAATAACATCATAATACATATTTAAGACTTTTGAATGGATGATTTTTGAAATGAAATTCAATCAAATCTGTTTGAAATGCCTATATATTCACTTGATCTGTCAGAGTTAGACATGGGTGATCCCATGACATATTTTTCGAAACAATGAAACCTCTTGAAATATTGAAATATAAATTCTATCTGTGAGCTCTTGTATAGTAAAAAACATATTTCAAAAAGCAAGTTTTACAAAAAAAAAGTGTTCCTTAGTTTGTAGATAAATTTACTCAGTGTGCTCATTCAGCAGGTAGCGATCATAAGAAAAATGTTCTTGCAATTCAAAATAGTAATTCTTACTTAAATGACACAATTTTCAATGTATTTTGGGTTGTATGCTGAACTTTAGTGTCACTAAATAAATGAAAATTGTCGAGAAAAATAGTGAACATAGAAAAATACGTTCGGTTTTCATAAATGGTAAAAAAAAATATAAAAATCATGTATCGAGAGAGTTTTTTTTGTAGATTTGTAGATAGATTAGTTTTCAAAATGGAATACTTTTTTTGTTGAACACCTCGTGGAATGCTCTTCACATACGAGATACTCGTCGGCAGTATTTACAGTGCTATAAGAAGAACATACATTTGTTTTAGAACCAGGATTTTTTGTATTTTACTTTTGATGTATATTATTTTTCAATTTAACTGTTTATATGTGGCTTTGATATAAAGATGTACTATATACTCTCGAAAATCATGCAAAAACGAATGGAAGATTGCGAGAAATGTAAATGTAATCGCCCGATGTCCTCAAAACGTAATGAAATTTATCGTTCTGTTGTTTATGTTTTTGCAATATTTTTAGAACGTAAATTTTAGTATATTGCCGTAATATTTTAGTTTTCAATAAACAATTTTAAAGACTTGTACCAAGTTCATGATTGTCACCAAGTAAATATGCTGTGTTCTATCGTCAATATACCGTTCACAGTAGAATTCCCTATTATCGCCCATGAAGCGGAAGCTTTCTTTTTTTATGACCGTACTGATTTCCTCCCCCTGCATCATATCAAAACGCTATGTTTAAACATTTTTTGCGTCTCGGTGGTATGTTCATTTAGAGTAAGCTACTATACCTCCTTAAACTGTAAGGCAGGGTCTACGAGTGAAAGGTTGAGGTCTGTCATCTTTTCGCCGTATTTCGGACTACAGGAGTGGACATATTATGAACTGGACATAATATGAGCACCCGTTTTTAGGCCCCAACCCCAAAGGTTGGGGGCCTATAGATTCGAGGTGTCCTGTTGTCTGTCCGTCTGTCTGTCATCGATTCTTTTCCAGACTGTATCTTTGTAACGGATGGCCGTAGAGACCTGGGAATAGGTTCATATGAAAGGTATTGGCCTGTAGATGTGCCTTTTGACAGATTCGGCCAGGTTCGACCACCGGAAATGGCCGAAATTGGCCAAAATGTCCAAAATCAGCGGTTTTTCGAAACATTAGCTTTTCCAGGCTGTTTCTTTGTAACGGATGGTCGTAGAGACATGGAAATAGGCTCATACAAAAGGTCTTGGCCTGTAGATGTGCCTTTTGACAATTTCGGCCACCGGAAATGGCCTAAATTGGCCAAAATGTCCAAAATCAGCGGATTTTCGAAACATTAGCTTTTCCAGGCTGTTTCTTTGTAACGGATGGTCGTAGAGACCTGTGAATAGGCTCATATGAAAGCTCCTGGTCTGTAGATGTGCCTTTTGATAGTTTCGGCCACCGGAAATGGCCGAAATTGGCCAAAATGTCCAAAATCAGCGGTTTTCGAAACATGAGCTTTTCCAGGCTGTTTCTTTGTAACGGATGGTCGTAGAGACCTGGGAATAGGCTCATATGAAAGGTGATGGCCCGTACATGTGCCTTTTGGCAATTTCGGCCAGGTTCGGCCACCAGAAATGGTCGATATTGGCCAAACTGTCTGAAATCAGCGTTTTTTCGAAACATGGGCATATACGAGATAGTAAATACCCCTTTGAATCGGGGGGCGGCTGGGGGCCTTTTCGTGTTTCACAAATACTTCCTTGTTAAATTGTCAAATTTCTCTCATATTGTGCAAACGAATGTATTTTAAAGTGAATACATTTATTAACACTCGCATATGTATACTTTGATTATGTTTAAACCATAAAAAGATTCGAATAACGAAAGAAATTTGACCATCTAAAAATCAGCGCTCATATTATGTCCAGTTCATATCATGTCCACCCGTGTAGTCCTTTTGAACGTATTGTCGTTGAGAGCTGGTTATAGGTTCTATGGTAATGTCCTGGAAGGGTCACAGATACAGGCTAAAGGCCATTTATGGTGAGCTCTCAATGTGTGATGGCTTCGATCGATTTTGGTTGATTATCAATTTAAAAAAAAAAAAAACATCTTGTGAGCTTGTTTGACCTAGAGCTTTTAATGGATGGTCGAAGCGAATTTGTGGTATGTCCAAAAGAAAGGCTACATTTTGCAGATGTTCATTTAGGAATTTAAAGCAGGATATACCGCAAGTGATGAAAAGAGGCGAAAATGTACACGTAGATTATCAGCAATCCATTTATAATCATTCGAACAGGGAGGCGGCTGGGATTTGCTTGTGAACTCACACTGACATTTTATCTCATCATATGTCATATTTTGAAAAATTAAACCAACGATATATAGTAAAATTAGTTTTAAGAAATCTAAGTTTTGATTTTTACAATCACATTTCACCTAAATCTAATATTACCTCCCTGCAGGGGTTTTCCTAGGAATTTTGTAAGGGCGCCAAATGGCGCCCTGGCCCAGATTCTAGGGCGCCATTTCCTAAAATATGGGCGCCCATGTTTATGAAGACGAATTTTATTCAACTTTGCCTAAAACGAAGGTCACATTCGTAGGGTGTAAGATAAGATAATTCATCAGATAATGAATAGGTGATCGATTGTCAGAAGCATCTTAAAAACTTTTTTTTAATGCCATCTTTGTCGAGACATTGGAAACAAATATCCTTTAAACCTTAATGTGTATACGGGGGTATATCATGTCCTTTGCTAAAGAAAATGATATGAGTTACACGTATTTAATTTCAATTCGATGAAGGTGCGAGTGCTGAAAGCGCCAGCAAAAAATATTTAAAAAAACCTTCGGTCAACCGGATAAACGAAACAAATTGGATCGACACAAATAATGTCCGCGCTTATAACTAAGAGACTAAGATACAATCCACAAAAGTCAAAATCAAAAGTTAAATGGCTTGCGATAATAGCCGAGGAAAAGCAACTGAACCTTTCCTTGCGACCGATTTTACGCTTTTTATTTAGTTTTGATGAATATTAATGTCAAATTTGGGCAGATATTCAAAGGAAAATGGACGCTCTGGTCCTTATTTTATGGCGCCATCGGGCGCCCTAGCCTTTGATTTAGGGCGCCATTTTCAACCTTAGGGCGCCCATGGCGCCTGGCGCCCTCCTAGGAAAATCCCTGCTCCCTCATAGGATTTTTCTATGTGTGTTATATAGAGTATTAATTTGGCAACTCTCTGCATTTTATAATCAATAGATATTGCTTTAATTTTTCAGTCATACACGTATAGAACATGGAGCTGGACTGTACAGATGAGCCATATAATCCACAGGATATTGAATCGTCGAGGCCAGAAGCAATTCCGAAGCCAAGCAATAATGGCAATGAAAGTAAAGCAGACTCACCGCCATCTGATGTCATAATATTAGATGACACTGCATCTGGGGGCAAACCTCAAGATAAACAACCTCAAGCAAAACCACAACCATCAGTATCGGGCGCTGTATCAGCACCCACTCAACTCAATCGAAGATCTAAAGATTATATTGTGTCAAAATCTTCTAGCGGCCAATCATCGGGTAAATCTACACCCACTAAAAGCAATAATAGAAATATAGATAGTTTGCCATCTACATATTCTACTGGAGTTTCCCCTGGTAAATATAACCCGATAGAAACGCTGAAAACAAATGAATTATCTAAATCGAATCCTTTATCAGGTATCCCAGTACAGGCATCTCACAAAGACAGTTGCATCGTTATCGATGATGCTGATAACGATAGAAAAGGTTCACCACCTAAACAGAAAAACCAACCAGAAAGACCGAAAGACAAAAGCGGGTCGTCAACACCAAAGAAAAGCACAGCGTCTCCACAAAAATCAGACCCTTCGGATGCCGACAAAATGCAGGCGCTGCAATCAAAACTGGCTGATATCGGGCTACTCGTTCATGCGGGGCCGAACAATTTTTCGCTACAGCGTGCCGACGAAACTAACTCTCCCGTTCCAACTAAACCACAGATGACCTCTAGTCAAAGGACAATGATTGATGATTTGGTAAAGAAGCATATGCCTGATGTTAGCGACAGTGGTTCTATTCCATTGAAACACAAGGTATTGCAGAACGCTAATCTGATAACTGGCCCGGCGGATAAAACTGTTATAACGAAGATAAGCAAAGTATCAAAGGCAAGCGACAATGTGAATCAACCAAGGGCGGCTGTTTTATCCAACGTCGTGCACGGCATATCGAACATTGCGACTAAAGTGACAATTATATCGGGGAATACAGATAAGAAACAAAGTGAAACGTCCGAGTCCCAAAGTAGCCAGTCGTCAACGAATAACAACGCCGTAGGAACGAATCAAAGTACCCCAGTTGCATCTGGATCTAATTTAAGTACCGTTTCAGCCCCGGGGGCAAACTCCGCTGCCGCGCCTTTTGGTCAAAAACTGGGTCACGATGTAACGATTGAGCTGAGTAGCGATGACGAAGGAGAGGAAATGGATACCAGGAAAGTCTCTGTCCAACAAAAGACCCTTGCTACCGGAGAAAAGTCCCATGTCAATACAGTATCCATGCAAAAGCTCCCCAGCCAAAGTGTAGCAGGGCAAAATTACACAGCGGTAGTATCTGAACCAAAGGGCCCCACAGAAACAATATCCGGACAACAGACCCCATCTACCAAAATAGTACCCGGACAAAAGTCCCCTGTTAAATCTGGAACTAGTCAAACTCTACCTGAATCAGCTAGTCCCAACAAGTTTGCCGCTACAAATCCCGGACAAGGTTTGGCTATACGGAATGCAATGACCAACAGACCAAATGCAACTGTAGCAGGATCCCAAAGTCGAAACGAACAGAGCTCAGAGAAAGCAAAGCCGGATACTAATTTAGTCGGCGAAGTTCTGATAGACATCAGTCAAAATTCAGATAATATGCAAAAATCCATTCGCGAGTCGTCAAATAATTCAGCAGTATTTACATCACAAACAGGCATCGACAAGGATATTGTCTCGCCTAGTAAAGGTTCTCATAATACGTCGAGGATCGATTCCACTGAACCTTTTTCACGGAAAATAGATACCGATAAAATTCTCAGTACCAATACCAAAGCAACTGAATCGCTGAGTGATAATAATGACAAAACTTCCAGTACCGATACTTGTGTTGAAAGTATATTACAGAAGTCGAGTACTTCGATACTCAAAACAAAACAAGCACATGAAACAGACGATATCAGTGCACCGGAAGTGACTGGATTGCTAATGGACGTGGAAACTGTGTGTAGTCATGACGAGGACGATACTGAAGCCATGGATACTGAAAGTACTGATGCATATGTTACCAGTACTGAGAAACCAAATAAGTACCAAACGCAAGATACTGCAAATACTGATAAAAGGGATACCGGTACTAAGAAAAACGATAAGAACCCAAAACAAAATACGGAGAAGAGCGCAATAGCAATGGATGTTGAAAATACTGGAAATTCTGATACCTATGCCCAGAAACCCGAACAGTGCTCAACCCAAATTGCAGCTTCTAAAGAGACTTCCTGTTTGGTTAGCCCTGGTGTCAAGAAACCAATCACTTCATCTCAGTTCATTTCGAAAGAAAATTCTGATAAAGTGACCGATACATGCGCAGAGCAATTGACGGGAACAGTATCGAATACAACAACAAAATGCGTCTCACAGGCTAAAAACAATTCAGACGCGACAGTCGCTTCCACCGCTGCGAGTGAAATCGCCAGTGATAAGTTGAACGAAATTCGCAATTCGCTCGTCGCTAGTCGCGATTCGCTCACAGAAAATGTCGATGTTGGACTCATCGCTGATATCGGTGAGGGTTTCATTATAACGCGAGCAGTTGATAGCGACAGCGAATCAGATGAGGGAAACGCAGCCGATTCCGGTGAGAAAAAGAACAGTGACAAAACTGGTAAAGAAAATGTTTCCGCAAAAACCGTAAGCAAGGACCCTGATTCCAAAGAGAGCTCATCCGAAAAGGTAGCGAATGTTCCGAAATCGTCCCCACAAAAGGAGAGTTCAGATAATCTAACCGAAGACAGTCGGCCTACGGCTATCGATAGCGATGATAGTGAGCCTAAGGCCGTTGATAGGCCGTTGCCTAAACCGGTGAAAGTTCTGTTTACGGACGAAAAGGGGAACCGAGTAACGCAAACGAACCCTGGTGGAGATAAGGAAAGTACAAGCGGAACTAGTACATCAGTGACGCAAGGCACCGATCTAGCGAGTCAATTATCATCGCGCACTACGGAGCCTAGTAGCAAAAAGGTGATAAACAAAAATAACCCGGTGACCTCAAAACAAAGCAACACATCAGCAAATAGCACAGTAGCGCCTAACAATACGGCGAACAGTAAATCTTCCGTGAATTATTCCTCTACACCAGTTAAAAGCAGCAATGTGTCTTCTGCAACGGACAGTGATGATATTGTGTTCACTGGGACATCTACGGTTCCACCAAAGACCACAAACAAGGGTCAAACTCCCATAAAAAATAAAACACCAACTAGTCAACCCATGAATCCGCCTGTAGGTGATAAAAGGAATACCAATAGGATACAAAATATTAATAGTCCTAATCGCAATACTCAGGCAGGCCAAACGCAGCGTACAAATTACGATTCTGCAAAAACAAATCAGACCGCGTCCCCAGGGACTTATATAAGACAGCGTCCTGTGCCGTCAACTCAAAATGCAGCAGTTCCCAGGAAACACAGCACTTCTGGGAAAGCAAATAATTACCCGTCGGCTGCCAGTGCAAAGCCCCAGTATCACCATGGTAACCAACAACAACAACAAGTATCGATGACGTTGCATCGATCGCCTAATTCCGCTCCCATGACATTCAGTGGTAAACTGAAGACGACAAACACTGCTTACGTCGCAAAGCCTCAATCAACAACAACTGCTGACGTCACAAGTACTGATGACGTCATGATTATTGATGACAGTGATGACGATGCTGACGTCACGCCAAAGAAAACGAAGGTATATTGTGATGTCAGATTATTAAAGTTTGATTAGCGTATAAGTTTTGATTAGTCTTTAACAATTTTACCAAGACTTTACCAATTTAATTAAAAGGTATTTTTGAAACGAGGCAGACATGATTTTGTAAGACCTCAATCGAATTTGGGTTTCACTGTAATTGTTATAAGTACTTGTATGCCTAATTCACCACGGTTTACTTTACTTTAGATCAACTTAACAATTCTTAAAGCTTGTTAATTATACAATAATTGTTTAATTGAAGATGAAATTGGAATTCATATTGTGATTGATTGTATTGAATTATAGGGAAGACCTCCTATAAACCAAAACACGACCCAAGTAACAGGCACACAGCAGCCTATGAGAGGTGCACACCTATCTGGTAGCAGATCCGCCTCCAGGTCGGATAGACCAAACGCCAACGGCATGGTACGTAGACAAGTAGCGTCTAATACATTTACTAAGTATTTGTGGCTTTAGTTAGCCACCAGTCGACAATTATATACAAAACGTTGTTATCCCCCGTGAAAACGAGGGGATATAGGGTTGAGCTTGTCCGTCTGTCTGTCCGTCTGTCCGTCTGTCTGTCCGTCCGTCTGTCTGTCTGTCCCGTTTGATGTGGGGTACTTTGTGCACGCGAGTTGGGTATGAAGGAGTTGTGTTAGAGCTTTTAAATTTTATACACGTATAAACCAGGGTCTGAAGTCGTGCCTCGTCAAGGTTTTATCTCGATCGGTTGAAAATTGTCGATTCTAGAGCACTTTAAAGATTGTCGATTTTAAACTTTTTTTCATATGCCAAGCACTTTGTGCACGCGAGTTGGGTATGAATGAGTTGAGCTAGAGCTTTCAAATTTTATAGACGTGTAAACCAAGGTCTGAAGTCGTGCCTCGTCAAGGTTTCATCTCAATCGGTTGAAAATTGTCGATTCCGGAGCACTTTAAAAATTGTCGATTTTAGACTGTTTTCATTTGCCAAGCACTTTGTGCAGGCGAGTTTGGTCTGAAGCGATTGAGCTAGAGCTTTCGAATTTAATACCTGTATAAACAAAGGTCTAAAGTCGTGCCTCGTTAAGGTGTTATCTTGATCGGTTGAACATTGTCGATTCTGGAACACTTTGAAAATTGTCGGTTTTAACATTTTCACCCGATATTAAGTACATTGTGCACGCGAGTTTT
>LQRL01102443.1:0-11105 GCA_001703475.1 Hydroides elegans
ATTTAGCAATACAATTGTTAAGCCAAGAAACATCCAGATTATTTCTGTGATAGCAAGGCTTGAGTTGATTGTGATGCACTATCCTTGCTTTGCTCTTGGCTGCCACCAATCAGCTATTTTATGTTTAGTTTTTCTAGTAATTCTTAGCATTTTACATTTAGCAACATTGAACGACATTTGCCATTTGTCTGCCCATTCTTAAAGATGGAATAGATCTTGTTGGAGTGTATGCGTATCTTCTATTGAGCGAATTTCTCGGTACAAAACGCTGTCATCTGCGAAAAGGCGAACCGGGGATTCTAGCTGCTCACTGATGTCATTTATATATATAAGGAACAGCCAGGGATAAATAGTGATATAGATGTATATAAATACAGATGGTAGTAAATAGTATGACGCCAGGTCACGGTGACTAGTAAAAAAGAAACACCTCAACAGACGAAATACTCTATTATCGTTCAATAGATGATACTCTATTTTCATTTCATCAAACCCCTCAGAAAAATAATAATTAGATAGAGAGATGAAAGTGTTTTACAAATGGAAATATGGTCTACAAATATGTGCGGTATTTCATAAAAGAGAATTGTGATAAAATACTAAACTATTTAATCGGTGGCCGCCATTTGTAAACAACCTCGTTTCGGGGTCGTTGTGGCTGACTTTGCATTCGAAAAGTGAAGAGCAAATATGATTTTTATTGTAGTGAACATAGAATATCAACGACATGCTATTGGATGCATTTCTTTTTATTCAGATTTTCCAGACAATACAGACAAAGAGTAAAAAGAAACGTATTGTGTTTGAAAAATCTGGATTTTTAAATGTCAAGTTTGGCTCATCACTTTTTCACTATCAAGATCAAGAGATCAAGATCAAGACATTTTGTATAAAATAGGGTTCAAACAAATTATAAAATGTGGCTAATCGTTTTTCGTAATATACAATGTCACCAAATAACCATATATATGCAATAAAACACTAAAACGTATATAAACAACAAAAAGTTAACAAACTCAAACCAAAACATTGCGTCACGTGACAAAATTAAGACTTTTAAGACAATTCTCAACTATCTGACTTTGTCTGGAGAGTCTGAATTATCTGGATTGCCTGGATAAAAAGAAATGCGTTTTTTCTGAAAAGTCCGGAAAGTCTGAACAAAACGAAATCCACTCATTACCAGCAAAGCTTAAAATATGTTGGTCTCCTCATCTAACTCATTATTATGTTTAAGATTACTCACCACTTGGTTGCTATTCCCATCTGCTACCTAGTACCCACAAACAACACAACACGTGCAAGCCATATATACAAATACCAACATATATTCACCCGTACACAATTCTACCAATCGCTTTCTTCGAAGAACCATAAGGGGATGGAACAAACTGCCAGCTAGCGTTGTCGAGGCACCAAATCTGTTGGCCCTAAATGGCTTGTCTTCGGCCATGTATATCCTGAAATATTCATATAAACTGAAAACAAAGTTGAAAATGTAAATATGTATATAGTCGTTTTGCACTATTGTATGGTCGCACCACAAGTCTAAATAATCAACTCTTCAGCAACAATTCAGTCATCAAGTTTGATGTTTTGGCCATAAACGCCTGATACAGATACATATAAACTGTTCCTGGACTTTATATCTGACGCGTTTATTAAATTCCCTGGATAATTTGACTGCAAATAGTGTTGCGCGCTAAGATTGATAACAGTTTATGTTAGGAAGGGTGCAACACAATCATCGAAATAATGATTGTTTTATTAGTTGATTAATTCATTTGTAATTCGCCAAAAAACTTCAAACAATGAAATAACACATGCGTATATACAATTAATTTGCATTTATATGATAGTCCTTCAATTACTGCGATAAAAATAAAAGCTATCAATATGAATAATAATACTAAATAACACTTGTATACTGCATAATAACAAAAGGATAAAGCACTTTATCAAATTGATTCTACTTATCTTAAAGGGACTAGCTTAAATGATGACCATGGGTATCAACACCTTATTATGTCAAAAATATCATATTTAGCTTCGATCTGAGGAATTTGAATTTACTATAAATTCACAATTGACATGCGTCATGTCTCTTAGAAATCAACTAAAGATTCATTTAATTTCAAAGCGCATATTGTACTATTTGAGCTTCGAATTTAATGCATAAGTGTTATTATATTATCAATATTATAAGATACATTTATATAGCACTTATTCTTAATAAAGCTCTAAGTGCTTTACAATGAATAACATACATGTAAGAAATATAAAAGAAACAGTAAAATATAAAATTTGCAATTACACAATGACTAATAATACTGTTAATTAATAAGTGGCTAATTTAATAGAGACTAGACATTATTTATGACACGATAAACTAAAATACTATTGATACACTTTTTAAAAAAAGATATGTTTTGAGCCCCTTTAAAAATATCTAAAGAATCATAGTTTTGCAAATGTGCTGGGAGATTATTCCACAGCTGTAGTCCGAGACTTGAAAGCAATTCTTAGATAATTTTGACTTTGTCCTTGGAACAAAAAGGTATCTATTGCTAGAATTTCGAAGAGTTCGTGACTTATGTCTGATTTCTAAAAGGTCATGAAGATACCCAGTTGCCGTTCCTTTTATTCAATTAAAACACATGATGAGAATCATATATTCAATCCTATATTCGATTGGAAGCCAGTGTAATTGTTTCCTAATCGGAGTTATATGTTGACGAAATGGTGTTCTATAGATAAGACGGGCGGCAGAGTTTTAAGTTATCTGTGCACGGTGGAGGGATGTCTGATTGGCACTTTTAGAATACTATTCACACATACATGATAACATAAGTGTCTTTCATACATGTTAATAACTGCATGCTTACATCAATTACATAGTAAATACATTCAACAATAATTTAAACATAATACAGTAAACTTCTGTATTTTAAGATTATACTATGTTTTTTGATAAGCACATCATGAATTACGAACATTTAATTTATTAATAGTTTAAATGTATGTCCAAGTATAGACTCCACTTCATCAAAGTAATATATTACAGTGCATCGTATGAAGAGTGTTTTTTGGTTTTTGCTATGATGATGATAGATGTGATTACTATGCTTAAAATAAGCACAATTACGACAAACACACCCACATTAGAACCAGACGAATCTGAAAAACATCAAAAGAAAAAGTCAGCCCTTGGCAAATATGTATATTAAAATAAATACTGTATTGTTTTGTGAAATAACTTTTTAATATAACAATATGTAAATAGTTATGTTGCTTTGAGAGTTATATGATAGTTTCATTTTAATATGGATAGATCATACTATTTATGTTCGTTATATATCATAGACTACATTTTATGACTATCAAGAAAGTAACTGAATGATTTGATATATTTACCATTTGCTTTAAACATAGTTGTTAATGTTGGCTGACTGTTGCATTCTTTTGAAATGTCTTTTGGAACCATTGGTTGTGTTAGGTCCATGAATTTGTTCAATGGACATAAATCAAATTCATCATTTTGGCATCCTGTGAAAATAAAGGAATTAGCTACTCTGCTCCTTATATGCCTTATACTTTGACTAACGGATGTACAAACAATTGAAGCAATGATGTTTCATATATAAAATATATCCCTTGAGGGATAAGACTATGAAAAAATATTATTCAGATAGTCAGAAAATATTATAGCAGTATCAAACCTACCTTCAACTTGTAGCTCAAACGGATCTACTTTTGTATTATTTCTCAAGAGAACCTTTACATGATAGTTTGATAAATCTATGTTTGCGTGTTCAGGACCATAAAGCTCGACTAAAATTGCTGAACCATATTGTGGTCTAACGTAAATCCCTTTCGACAATCCTAACGCATTGTAAAAGGCAAGTAATGTGAATTCATGCTGAAAATAACAATAATACAGATTGACAGATTATAATAATACAAATAATCAGATAGCTCAACGAACCGAACAAAAGGTAAACTAGAATGACGGAGTTGTAATGTAGTCATTGATTATTAATATGAATAAATTGATTAATCGTTACTTACCGCTGAGTAGAGATGAAGCTTGATTTTATTTGCATCTTTTAATGTTTGTTCCATGTGAGTACGCACTTGTTTTAGCAAAGGACCTAAAATAAAATATATAAGCTATAATCTAGATAAAAAGAAATGGGCGATTTGAGATTTCCGGTTTAAATGGGAAAATCTAGCCTTCCTCTAAGTGTTTTTCAGACTTACCATATATTGCAACTACTCCGTTGGCATACTTTTAGACCGTTAGACCTTGTCATTATCCGGCCTATGATCTATCCATATGCTACATCCTCCATTTGATGCATCATTTGTTATTTAAATCATTTATATGACAAAACATGGCATAAAATAAAACAAGTTTAATAAGAAATATAGTGTCTTTTTATACTAACCTCCACAAAGACGTATTCTCTCTTTTGATGCGGAGTATCTGTATAACATTTGCCACTCATATAGCTCCATTAGGAAATCATATACATTTCCAGTTTTTCCCGCGACTGTCCATTGGTTGTTTGTCCATCCGGGTAATGTAAAATTATGCATATCCTTGAACGAATTCAATGAGTTTTCATGAATTATTCCATAATACATATATTTCATTTGCTAAAATACTCACATATTTATGTTTGTTTAAGCTGTAACGTATATTTCATTTTTAGAAATGATTAACTTAAGAAAACACTTTCTGTAAACTGCATTAAAATGTCATTTGAATTGATGAATCGTACATATATAGATAAATCTAGGATTTACCTCGCAGGCTAATGTGTCAATACTTTTAATAAAACATTTAAAATCATTTTTCTTTTGAATATCATAATTTCCAAATTTTATTGCAGCATACACAAGCAGATCCTTGAAAAACAAGCACTTTTATAGTGAAATATTTAAAGGGTAGAATAAACTACTCAAAGTAAAATCATAAGACACATCATAATAAAAACATATAAACAATTGACAGTTTGCTTAAGTTTTTTTAATACTATTTTTTACTAATTTCTAAAGCATTACAGGTTATTTTGCCGGTATTTAGGAGACATTTAAAGGAACTTTCGCCCGTATATAACGTCGCTGCTATTGACGTTGAGACACTTACATTATACATTCGTATCACTTGTTGAAAACTGTCAGCCTTAGTTGTCTCTTTAAAAAGTTGATCGGCTCGTGGACATTCGGATTCCTCTGGATTTAATAGCTTAAAATAAAACAGTTGTATATAAGATGAAAACCATTCAAATTCAAGGGATATTTTATAGTAATCTTATTTCTTAAATCGCACTGAGTACGTTGAGTAAGTATTATACTATCCCCTAACTTATAGATTATAAATTACTTGCAAGGACGTTGATCCTAAATATTTGCTTAATACTATAAACATAAATGATATTTTATTGTGCATTTAATATTGATTTCACTTATATATCACAAAACAAATGCTCAAAGGTACCAACAAAGATTGTTGGGCATACTTACATGATCGTATTTTTCGGGCACGGTTTGTACAGGAACTGGCTCCCAGTTGATATTCGTGCACTCTGCACATAGTGTATACCGTCCGTTTGGAGGGTAAAGACCAGCTATCGTTATATATGCACTTGTTAATGTACGGTCCTTATTTGTACTTCTCACATAGATCTTTAAAATAATGTTATGCTACTATAAATATTATATTATTATATCGCTATTCACAAACTGAACTAGATTAAACTGTTAAGATGTTAAAGGGTTGCGTACTGCAAGATGTTAAAGGGTTACGTACTATCGTTATATATACACTTGTTAATGTACGGTCCTTATTTGCACTCTCACATAGATCTTTAAAATAATGTTATATTACTATAAATATTATATTATTATATCGCTATTCACAAACTGAACTAGATTAAACTGTTAAGATGTTAAAGGGTTACGTACTGCAAACGGTTAATAACAAAATTGACATTGTCAGGCGACAATTGTTGAATATTTTGAAGCCGTTACACGAATTTACTAGTTGTCCCATTATATGTTTGATGCCATTAGCGTGATACTCTTCAACATTTATTGGCCAGAGTTATGTAGATCATGTGACACTGATGTGAGACTTGGCTTTTTTACATTGTTGCTAACTCATGTTATTTAAGGAAACACAATAAGGGGTTGTAATCTGAATATTCACCCCGTGACGTTATAATACAGTACAATTGCAAATTCGCTTATAAGAAAGGCACACATCATGCATAGGAATGTGTATTAACAGATTACCGCAACATCGTAAAGAATAATACATCTCCATTTTTTTTTGTAATAGCTGCTCGCACTCGTAAAGAATTATACATATCCAATTTTTTTGTAATAGCTGCTCGCACTTCCATAACAATTAAAAAAAAATATTTATACTACTATGCTACGTATTAATCTAATTTCTATAGTGTTACCTCACTACTGTTGTAAGATGGACTCATAAATCCAGTATGCATATAACGTTTCCGCAAGTACTTTCCAAGCGCAAACATTTGTTGACGACCAGCCTGAAAGAGCACTCAAAATATACTAATTACGAGTGTATAATTATTACGTTTAGTGTTTTAGTAGTCATCATACAATGGGTTCAGCAACAGTAGCCAACACGGTAGAGTTCAATTACAATTTACATATTTGAACAACGATACTAATGTTTGATAATTAAAGAAAGCTTGTCTTACGTATGTTAATTGCCCATAGCCCTGCGAACCTTCTTTTAGCCAGTCATACATGTCATATGCATCGCCAGGATAGAAAATCTCAGGACTGCGATCACCATGTCTAAAGACCTGAACATATTTTCCTTTTAGCGTTTTTTTTTCCAATTTCCTTAAATCTACTTAAATTTAATGTGTGCTTTATTTTACGCCAATCTCTTTAACATGAGCGAAAGATATATCTTTTGGTTTGTATGTTAGCAATGTTAAAGGTTTAGATTTATTAGTATTAGCATAGCATATAATGAATAAATTACCGACAAATAAATGTTTAGCACTTTTTATTTAGTTTATTTATAATTCTTATCGTAGTGTATCATGTGTATAGAAAACTTAAGAACATACCACATGAACTGATTTTAAAACCTGACTTGATGCAACATATCCAAACAAACAAATTAAAGCTTTGATTAGCAGAAAGCAGCTCATCGCACAAGTAGACATTTTATGAATTTGTTTTGGATCATATGTGTATTATATTTATTTGCAAATATCCGCTTTGTATGACAATATAAACAAATCAAGCACATATTTTTATTGCCTTGTGATAAGTTGAATGCACCCAATTCTAGGAATTGAAAAATTTATCCGTTCAATGTCATTGTTGAATATAATTATGCAATGTTTAAAATATCAAAATCCAATTACTTTAAAGGCAAACAAATATTTACAATAGAATTGTGTAGCAGCAAACAGTTGTTATTCCAAGAATAATTAGAAAAATAAAAACATGTATATATATAAGGGTTATTGTCCTTCGAAGATATAAACTAAGGACACCTTTATTCAGATGTACGCAGAATGTTTAAATAAGGCTAACTGCTTTCTACTCGACAATGAAAGGTTTTTTTCATACAAGGCCAACTGATATATTATCTGATTAATGAACCATAATATGATATCGTTGTTACGTCAATCAGAGAGATGATTTAATAACTTAGTGCACTATATAGATCTGCATAATGATGTAAATGCACCTTGCTATAGCGCATATTATAATAAATATGTGAGAATGTATAAGTTGTAATGAATAAATCAGTAATGTAATTAACCGAAAAGCTGACTTTGATATATTGAATATTGTTGGTTACTGAGGCACACATCGTAAAATTGATAGAAAATCCACATATATCATAAAGTCGATTAAATAAATGTTATTATATCTTCAAAACACGTAGTTCTCTATTTAAAACAAAAATCTTGAATATTATTTGATCAAATGGCATTATATCCAGATGTTTTCTTTTTGAAGTGACGTATTACCGCTGCTACAACGATTATCAGGACAACAGCGCTTCCTAAGAGTCCTATCATGACGAAAAATGTGTGTTGGGGACCGCCTGAATCTGTGAAAGTATGAAAAGATAATTTATACAACATTGAACAGAACAAAATAATAACTGCAACTGATTAAATATTCCGTTGTTTTCTTTGGTTGCGAAATATGTATGTTTATTTATGTGTGAACAAAATATATGAATAGCATATGAATATATATTTTGCAATACAAGTAACTATTATAAGCAATGGTCTTATTTATTTTATTATCGCCGAAACAAGGAAAACTCTGGGACAGTTGCTTATACCATCGAAATCCGATAAAACATATTGACAAGCACAAAAAAGATATTAAATTGTGATATACCGGTTTGTGCCTGCATACTTTGCGCCGCAATTGGACCATTGCATTCTTTTGACCAGTCACCAGTTATCATTGACTCAGTGAGAGAGATAAATTGCTCGTACGGGCATATACCATTAGCAGTCATCGAGCAACCTATGATATCAAAACATTCATCTTGATATAGTATCATTCGATTTTGTCAGTGGTATTACAAAATTCAACACACATGGGTATTTAATATGAGATATATCAAGTTAGAATCTGACTGACTAAGCTGTATATAAATGACGTAGCTATAGATAAAACGTTATATTTTTTAATTTATTAATTATGTGCAATACAATAGACTCACATATTACTAATAGAATAAAATGTGGTACAAATTTATTGATATTTTTTTCATTACAAAAAATCCATGCATAAATTATATGAAAATATTCATACCAGGAATATCAATTGCATACGGTTCAGCATCAGTGTCATTTCTGAAGAGAAGTTTTACTCCATATATGTTATATGTTTCATATAGTTCTAATAGAAGAACAGACGCATACGGTGGTTGCAAATCATTTGAAGAGCCTATTGCGTTTACAAATGCTAACATAGCAAGATCATGCTGTAAAAAATCATATACCTAGTTTTGAGACTTGAGATAAATGAGCATTACTATAAATTATTAGAAATGTATTGTCATGGTAACGCGTTTAAAAGCAGACTACATTACCGTAACATTTAACATAAATATGCATTTAAAGTATTTCAAAGGAAAGCTAAATTACTAAAATTGTTTGCGCAACAATGATTAAAAAACCCACTGCTGAGTAGATAAACATTTTCTTTGGTGGTTTTTGTTGCGTATATGCATCAATATTCGCACGCATTTGCTTGAGAAGAGGTCCTTATAAAATAATCAAAAATAAATGAATAGTCAAGAAATAGTTTTTATTATTAAAACAAATATATTACATATACAATGTAATATTAATTTCAATTAAATGTTTAAATTTCTATTAATTGGAACAACGTTAACCAAATCAGTCATAATATTAATATTTATTATCATTTATTCATAATTTAATTATTCTGTTATACAAACAGAATAATTTTATTTTGTTTTTACTTATATATTAATGAAGAATGCCTTATATACATACCTCCACGCAAACGCAGTCGATCTGGAGGTCGACTATATCGGAAATGCAGGACGAATTGACTAACTTTTTGTAACCAATCATATACACTCAATGTCCTTCCATCGATAGTCCATGCTGCTTTACTCAATTCTGCCATGGTAAAATTATGGTCCATCTATAAAGACATTTTGTAAAACAATAATTATATGATACAATTAACTCCTTTTTACACTTTTTATTTACAAACGGACTTACTTAATCAGAACATGCTGAATGTTTGGTAGGATATGTTAATACTTTTTACCTCAGCTTTCATTCCATCGATTGCAAGACAGAAAATTAGCATATGCTTTACTGAATGAAAAGGATCCATTTCCATGTTTACCGCAGCATATTGGATCACTTCCTATTTATAGAACGTTAGAATGTTTGAATGGTTTAAACAATGCAACTATCATAAAGGCACCGTAGGTAATAATAGGTAATAATAATGGTATTTCCTTATGATACTTATTAAGAATATGTTTTACTTGATATATATTAATGGGTCCTTTTCAAATCATTACGAGTGATTCTCCTAATGTAATGAGATACCTTATGTGCTTCCATGAACCATTGGAAATCCTCAGTCTCAGTTTCCTTTTCGAAAAGTACATCAGCGTACGGACAAGTAGCTTCCATGTTTAATAACTATTTTAGAAATGAGATAAAACGAAATTAGTACATATTTTTTCACTTATGCAATATTTGATGTTATCTGATTCCGGTTAAGGTGTTTAATTAAAATCAAATTCATATTCTTTATCTAAATTTGATAAAAGGCTAAAACAAACATAATTATGAAAAGGCGATAAATAAACAAATACTTTATATCCAAACTCACTCCGTCATTCCAATAGGGCAATGTCTCGACAGGAATAGGCTGCCACGCTACATGTGTGCATTTTGAACATAGTTCATAATTGTCTGCTGGAGGGAATAATCCAGCCAATGTGTAATATGCGCTCGTTAAAGTGCGATCCGTACTGCTGCTTCTTACATATAACTGAATTATAACATAAAATATTATCCAATATGTATAAGTTGCATCTTTAAGTAAAGAATATAATGAAAACTCATGATTATACATGTATACGTTGTAGTCAATCTGTGAGAACAGCGTATGTTGACATTAAAATAATTTCATACTATCAACATTCGCTGGTCAACTCAGCGAATGTCAACAATGCCTGAAATTTCAAGGCCCAGAACCAGTTAATGTTGAACATGGGGGCGCCAACAGTATAAAATAAATATCAGACCGAACCGGGGGGGGGCACCCATTTATTCTTTCGCATATCATATAAGGGCGAACAGGGGGTCCACGTCGGGTGCGCCCCCTCTGAATCCGCGCCTGATATATTGAGAATTAAAGATAAATATATTTAAGCCAACGTCAACACTTGCTTTGTCAGGTCAAGTGGTCCCTTGTTCTTATGTTATTTGGTTAGCAGATATGCGATTTGTTATGGCTTATATTCACAAGTACCTGACTTCTATTGTAGGTCGAATCAATAAAGCCACTCTTTACAT
>LQRL01102447.1:0-16952 GCA_001703475.1 Hydroides elegans
TAATACCCCCCCCCCCCTCCGGCGATCACCTCCTAACATTATCCCCCACGACCATTTTCCCTCCCGTTCACTCAGCCCCCCGCCCCCTTCCCTTGGGCAATACCTCTCTTGGAAGCTAGGTGTTGTAAAGACCTTAGATATAGTCAAATACACACATTTGATTATGAGAAATCGCTTAATATTGAAATGAACGAATTCATTAATGTTTTAATATTGTTCGATCCCTCCGCTTATAAACAATATTTTAGTGATTAATGTCTTATGGCCTTTTCCATCAATAAGTGGAATAAACTTTATTTCGTTCGAAATTATTCAAACAGAATAATGAAACTTTATTAGAAAATAAAGACAAATAATATGTGGATCGTGAAAAATGTGTATTAAGAAAATAGCAATGTGAAGCAGACTTAGGTCCGGTTCACTAAAAAAAATCTGTTCCAATTATGGCTTTTTATGTGTACGGAAACGCATTTGTTAAGGTAAAGACACGCGCTTGTGAAATATTTCTGCGGCACAGCGATATTCAAAGAAAATATAGTAAACCCTGCGATATTTCGATCGCAGTGTTTACTATATTTACTTTGAATATCGCTGTGCCGTAGAAAAATTCCACAGGCGCGTGTCTTTACCCTCACCCTGGATAAAAAATGCGAACTAGGTTTTTCATTTGCTCTTGATCAACACATTTTCCTTTCCCCCAAAAAAAACTGGAATAAACGGATCAGTTAAGTAGAACAAGTTTTGCTTTATTTACAATTAAGGGGTTTACAAGTAATCAAATTTCTATAATGATATCGACATATTTCAATTATCTTATTTCATCGTTCTATGAGTTACCTACATGTACAATACAGTATGTACATATCTAGGGTGACTGTGACATATAGTGTCTTTAATTAAGCCTCAATATATGCCGCTATCAAAAATATAGGTTTAAAATATATTAATTTGAAGTCCCAATCTCTATTGAATATATATAGCATGTATTATAATTTAAACAAAACTAGAATAATAAATAAGAGCATTTAGAATTTAAGAAATCAAAGCATCCATTCATTTAAATTTAAATCGACTGCAATATACAGATCACTGGAATTTTCATTTATTAAAATAGATGAGCTTGACAGGTTTTCTGGAATTAGCTCTATTTAATAACTTCTTGGTTTAATGTTAGGTAGAGTGTTGTATGAAAGCACTGTATGTACATTAACTGCTGACCACAAAATTCACGTTGACCTTAACAAACAGTCCTCGATTTTGGATCAGTCCTTCATTGATAGATCGCAAAGGTCGGTATGTAGGATTTGGTCTGATTAGTTCCTTAAACTTAAAACGTTACAATAAACAATTTCAATGACGAAATAAGTATGATATGACAGTTTGTTATTTGTCCAAAATACGGATCACTTAAACGAATTCATAAACGAAGAGCACCTCACGAGCTGTTCCCAAAAAAAGGTGTTCCCCACCAAATTCTAGCTAGATTGAAACTGTTGAGAAAATATTTTTATAGCTTGGAGATTTGAGCAGTTTAAGGAACACCTTTTTTTCTAAATTTTTGTCACAGGTAGTGAGAATATTTATTTCGAAATTAATTAAACTTGCTTGCATTTGTCTAATAATCTGCTATTTGCATTATATGATAAGTAATTTGATATAATCGACATTTCAATTTTTGCGAAAGGTGTTCCTTTTCAGTTTCAAGCTGACTGGAAAAGGATAAATGGCCCAGCTGGCTTGTAAAAAGTAAACACATTTTTTTGCAAAAGTGTAACGTTCAAAAACCATTATTGTGTTCGTAATTGTCTTGTTGTTTTAAGGTGATTTTACAACGTTTTAAAAACATGTCGTGGAGTACCCTTCACTTAAATGAATTAATATATTGTAATAACACAATATTATGCCGCGCAAGCAAAAGAAATGCTTATGTGGCTTGCAGTTTGTATGCGTCATGATTCAGGAGCACCCAACACCTTTTATAAGTAGGTTTACGGAACAGCCAGTTAACGTGCGTCAAAAGTCGAAATGATTACAATTTCTGAAAAATGAAGGTAAATTACTGCTTTTTCGGTGTATGATAAAATGTTTTTTTTTTCGATAGTAAATGCAGTATTGGCTATAAAATACATTATAGATGCTTAGTGATTTCATTTTGTTTTTCTTCAAAAAAATAATCTCGGTAATAATTTTTTTCGTACGACTTCGTGTACTTTCATAGACTATGTTAACTTCAATTAAATCTGAAAAATACTATATTGAATTGTATAGATGTTGATAAAAACCTATATCATTTTTCAATTTTGCTGCGATTGTTTTGAAATATATAGGTACATAAGTATTTTTATATTAAAATTCGTACGTGTGATGCTACTTATTGTTCACTTCTTGAATCAAAAGAAACTTTAATCCTTATAACCTGCTATACACTTGTCATTCTTTCCTACACTATTTAAGGCGTATATCATTTTTATGGCTTAAAGAAATGGAAATTATTATTGCCAAGATGTACCAATAAAGCCGCTTTCATGCAAAATAAAAGCTCGAAAATATGTCAAAAAAGCCCGAACAGAAGAAATAAATTACTGTTTTTATACAAAAGTGGCTTTTGAGCTTTCGGTTTTTCGAGCTTTTATTTTCAGGCGTTTTTTTGTTTGAGTGAACGCGCCCTCGGCCCTTGGTACGTCGTTTTTCCGAAAAGCACAACTTTAAATTTAACAATTAGTACGAAAATTGGCGTTTAAAAAGCTATTTATGCTGCAGAAAACTGCAAAGAAAATTAAATATTAAGGGCTTAAGTTTTTCTCAGGACATTACGTTGACTATGGTGATTAATTTTTATGCTAGAATCTATTTAGCATTTCTATAAACCCCACTCTAGTTCAAACCTTTAATAAAAAACACTAGAAAATGAAGTAAAAAACAATTGGATCATGAAACGAATGTTATTGGAAATGAAAATATAAGGCAGACTTAGGTCCGGTGCAATCATAATGTTGTTTTCCGTTTCAATTATGACGCTTTTATCTGTACGGAAACGTATTTGTTAACCTGGAATAAAACATAAGAACGAAGTTTTTCATTAAATTAGCTCTTTATAAACAGTTTTTGTCTCTCCCCAAAAGCTCAAATTTACATATCAATTATTTTGAACTTTTTTGCTCTATTAGCAAATAATTGTTGTCGCAAGCGATTAGATAATCATAGTGATATGAATAACCATATTTCAGTAATGATATTGGATCGCTCGCTGATTAACCTACAGACTGCACATGTATTTTTCCTATGGTCAACGTGCTGACTTGGGAACGACTTTAACTCTTCATGTCTCGATTATTTTCTTTGTAATATTGACAATTATTTGCAGATTACGTAGGTTCTCAAACGCGAGCCTTTTGAGAATGTTTTTTTTTTCATTGCTAAATTCTAAGTATAAGAAACAAATGATAAATGTTGTTACATTTTTTTCTTGATTTGTAAATGTATGTAAATTTGAGTTGACATTTCTAGATATAAGATATTATAGAAAATATCACAACCTGTGGCACGATACCAAACAACATGTCTTTTTACCAATTTGTCATTTTTGACGCACGGAAATTTTCAGTCAGAAATATTTTGTAAACAGATCCTTAAACCTCAATTGTAAGATCGCAAATGCGTGGTTAAATAATTTGGATTAATTGAGGAATACGTTACAATAATTGTATTCTCAATATTCAAAAGGGCATGATATGAAACCTTGTTTTTGTCAAAAATATGGATCAAGCCAACGTTTTCGCTTGGAAATGTTTAGGTTGATTGTAGTGTATATGCGTCATATTTCGGGAGCACTCAACATGTTTTAAATCATTAATTATATGTTTGGTTGTTCTTCAATCGCGTTTGCTGACATTCTATGAAAAAATATATATAATGTGTTTAAAATAAATCATATTATGTGATAAACTTATGTTGAAAACATTAAATTCAAGATACCATTATGTTAGAAAAAAACAAAGAGCACAATCGATGGTTAACTTAATTTTACTTTTTGTGTAAAAACACTAAATCATTTTGGCTCAGTATTCTAGACAATTCTACACTTTAAGCAAAAACCTCTTTCGTTTGGTGCTCCTGAATATTGACCTCTTGAAGGTATAGAAACTTTACCCATGTCATACACGAGCCATTTTCAAATAATAGCCCAAGATTATGTCAGACGTATGTGCTTGCGTATACCATTCGATGTGTGTGCATTTGAAATCAAATGTCTGAACTGATCATTCATTCATGCATGACACATACATTCAATGTGAAATGTTACACTCTTAATAAATCGGGATAGGGCTGGTTTCACTCTAAATTCTTGGCAAAGATTCGCCGACTATTTGAAAATCAGTTATAGATAATGGTGAATATGAAATTGTCAAACTATATGCTAAATATAATGCAGCTACACATACCTTCATACACTAAAAGCATTCAATCATATGGTGAATTTGTATAATAATGATAACAATTATCACCATAAAAAATAAATATTGAGCCATAAATTGACTTGAAAATGTTTATTTCCTAAAAAATATATATATTCTCACAAATTGTTATGTCTTTTTTTATACTACTACTAATCAGTATATTGATATCAATAGCATCCTGCTTATAAGATATAAGAGTGTTGCATAACACATTTGATTCCAATTTCATTAAAATGATCACCACCATAAAGGCGATCATTTTGAAAGCGAAGCATACTCGTTCCAAAAGAAATTTAAGTGAAACGATGCAACACCAAATTATATAATTAACTTACATATCATCTGGACCAATGTCCAGAAAGATTGGACTGGACAACAATATAATAAGTTTTGCTAAATTAATATTATTGCCTTGGATTGAACTTCTCTTCCAAATTACAAGATTAAGTTTCAAACACATATTTTAATAGATAAAATAAATAAAAAATATTACGATTCATATGCATTCCTTATTACAGAAGTCTACGTATTTGCATTTGCGTGCATTTTAAATTTTTCGCAAACCGTATGTATATCATTCCATTTATTCAAAGATAGTCAACCCATTTCATTATAAAATAAAAATCCAGTCCACACAAATAAATGAACTATTGCTTACGCACACCCCTAATTTCCCCCTTTAAATCCCTACAATGGTCACGGCTCATTTATGGTGCCTTCCCAACTTTTATATAACAAAGCCTATTTTCAAAAGTCTATTAAACGGGAGATTAGCAAAAATCCCAATGTAATGCATTTATTGGACAGTGTGGATCATACATAGCCTGAAGGGAGAACATATCAGAGAATGACGTACATTCTCATGTCGGGTAAATAGCCAATCCATATAAAAGGGCTGGCGGCTCGTAGAAAACAGGATTTTAGAAACGAAGCAACTACTGATAGGATATAACTAGACATTGCAGCAAAACTACATAAGAAAACAAGGCTGAGGCCAACATTTTAATCATTGTTTAAGAAATTTTAATTTTAATCAAAAAGTGCAAACTCAGCAAAAATGCAGCAAGCCCTGCTGCTTGCGTTTTTCGTCGGAGCGGCATCAGGTATGTTCGACTTCAATTTAAATATATATTTTTAATTATCTGATTTGAATTACTTTTATTTTGAATTGTAACTCAAAACTGATTAAATTAGTATTAAACTAGTATTAAGCACATATACATGTACCACATATCATTATAGGCTCAAGGGACTTTCGTTACATCAATTTATTACATTTTCTTAACATATTTCGTATCATTACAAAATTAAAGATTATCTTCGAATATTTATGGCATAAGAAAATAAATCTTCATACATATACAGAATGTTTGTTTTATATAATGCCTGTAAAAAAACAATAAAAATAGGATATTTGTATCTGATCAAATATAGGCAACCTCTATACAAAATGGTGTTCTCTTGATTATTATAAACGAAAAATAAACTTTGCATCCGAAAGAAATTGTTAGATATCTCGAAACATCATATTAGTTATGAAGATAATGTATCAAAGGGCGATATATTAAACATAACATCTTGTTTTGCTTTATTATTTTACACTATATCTCAAAAATACCTATTTAATTCTGTGTTTTAAGAAAACTAAATTTCTTGAAGCAGAGCGAAAAAAAGATAATGTTGTTCATTTGGTCCCTTCCTCTTCGATCCATCAGCCTTCATAGCTTCTGCCCATTTGTTTTTGACGAAGTACCTCGAAAAGATGGATCAAAGTGTCTTTTTCGAGGAGCCAAGTTATCATGAAATCTATTGCTGAAAATTTATTATAACTTAATTATATCTTATTATACATGTAACTTAATCATAGCTTAAATGTTAAATTAAGTATGTTGCATGATTTTTATTGAAACTATATATCTTCTAAAAAATCATTGTGTGATTAATACCAGATGGAACATAAAATGGTAAAGGAAACGTGTATATTCAAACAAAATAAATATAGCATGTTATTATGTTATTATTCTTAAACCCAAAAACCCTTTTTTATAACAATTAATCTAAAAAAACCCATTGTTTAAGCGCATGTAGCAAAGCATAAAAAATAGTTATTTATTTTTACGCATTCGAACTCTATATGTTTAAAAGTAACCGCTATCTCACATCTCAGCAAATGGTTTTGAAACGTTCACAATGTGAGATGTTTATTAAAGATAAGTTGATACAAGTAGGCCCCTTTCCCATTTATTCGAATAATTTACCACTTTTTATAGTGTATTGTAGTTTCATTTACTCAGATTCTATTATATATTCGACATTATAAACATGCTATATTTTATGAGTTTTATAAAAACATTAAGGACAAATGCTCTTATATTTGATTTATCACTTACGTTTATTGTGAACTGACCAATTCGTCTTTTATGAGCTGTTCAAAGGATCCACTTTTCACCTATTTAGAAGCGGATTAGTATGTGTTTGGTGAGGGATTATATTGTTGATTTATTTACACGTAAATACAACTGACCACCGAAAGTAATATTTGTCAACGTTTTTAACATGAACAGCCTTATATATGGCATCTTGGGGGTTATTTAATGCATATATATATGATCTCGACAAAGCAGTTTTGTAACATAATTAAAAGTAAATTCCCGACTTACATGACAATATAGAGAAAAAACAACCACATACACTGTAGCTCTCTGCCCTAATCCCGTCATTTTGTTCAATAATTTACCGTTATCGGTAAACATTTAAGTGTTTGAAATATCAGAATTGAGCATTTAAATTTTAAGCGTTTATTGTCACGTTGGCATGGCGCGGTTATATTCTGAGGTGATTTGGCTGTGGCTGAATGAGGCTTATATAAAGTAAAAACTCATTTAAACACTTGTGTAAGTTGGTTCCCATAGGGCGCATTGGACACCTCGGCCCTACCACTTCGGCCCTACCACTTTGGCTCCTTTGGCCAACTTTTGGAAAATACACTTCGGCCCCTCGTCAAGACACTTCGGCCAGTCGTGATAAGACACTTCGGCCTCTAGCGAAACCCGCTTCGGCCCCTCGCAATATAGTCACTTCGACCCTATTTCTTCGACCCTACCACTTCGGCCCCTCGAAACAATTTTCTTCAAATTAGCAAAATTAATCATGTTTCTTTAACAATGATAAATATAACAATGAATTTGTGAAAACAAATGCAACTTTAGTTTTTGAACCTGTGTTTTTGTTCTGCTAATTAATACATAATAATATACTTTATCCTATTTTCACAATATTGTTTGATTTAGATCGAAAGTTAGATGTGGCAAATATTAAAACAATACAAAAAATATTTATTTTCGTAAATAAACCTAATTTACGGTGAAAATGTTTTCGTTTTAATATACAATATTAAGGTATTCTCATTTTAATGAAATTCGCATACAACTGCATTAAATATAGAATTCGGGAAATATTGTTCTTTTATTCATCTTATACGAAGGGGCAGAAGTGATAGGTATCAAAATTTAGTGGTCGAAAGGTATTTTACGAGGGGTCGAAGTGTTTTTTAAGAAACCGAAGTGTATTTTGCTACGGACCGAAGTGCCTTTTCGCAAGGAACCGAAGTGTCTTGACCAGGGGCCGAAGAGTATTTTCCAAAAAAAAGTGCCGAAGTGTCCAATCGGGGCCATAGTGGTAAGGGCCAGAGTGGTAGGGCCGGAGTGTCCAAAACTCCCTATAGACATAGTGGCTATAATAAACACCCATTATGATGATCTTTATACACCACTCACACATATAGGTGGATAGTATTAAGCGTTTAGCGTTAAGCGTTTAACGTTTATAGTTTATAATTTGACGTTAAGCATTTATGGGGTTACAGTTTACCGTTTAGCTTTTTTCAATGAGGGGTTAGAGACGCGCGCGACTGTATATAAAGGAATAATCGCAAGATAATTTAAATACAAATATGCTTAGCTCGAAAGATATATAGATAGATAAACATATAAATAGATAGATAGATAGATAGATAGATGGATAGAAAATCATATGATTTAACAATGGAAAATAAAAATAAATAAATAAAATTACAATGTAATTTAACTGGAGCTTCAGGTTCAAACATGCAGTTACATCGTTCTTCCTGACAACGTTTATAAACTCGCGTGAACATACATCATTCTTTCGTAATATGATTTAAAATAAGCCGTGTTTAAGCCTGCTGAATGGTTCCATAATGTACCCACATGATAGAACATGCTTGATAGCTCGCAATCTGCCTTTAACGAAAAAACTTAAATTTTGTAGTTACACTGTTTTACCATCCGACGGTTATCTGATACCCCTTCCTTCATTTGTTTCTTCCTTAGACAGCATTTGTTTAATTGATGCTTTTCAGTTGTTTAACTGTTGATTGATATTACATTTTAAGGTTTGTATATCGAAGCATTCAAATCACATCCGTTATTTGATAACCTACCTTGATTAAAAGGAATCACACGTGGTCAGAGGTATAAGTTAATTTAACACTTAATGTAAAAGAAAAGCAAATAATCGATCGTTAGTTTTAAAATAATTTAAATAATTGAATAACATAAATACAATTTTAGAACGTTGCTCACGCAAAGCTTTATTCTAAAAAATACCATATCTCATGTGAATGCTTGTATATCCCAATTATTGTCGCGTTAAGGCAACCAACCATAATAATACAAATATAAAATTTCGGTAAATTATATTTGAGACAGTATTCACAGTCATATCAAATCATTGTATTCATCTACTTATCATGTTTGACAAAACAATTATCTTCAAAGTTATATTTAAATGATAAATCCAGATAAAAATAAATAAAATAGGACGTAGCAAGTGCAAATTTGATGCCAATCCAAGCACAAACATCACTCTGCATACCTAATAAGTAAATACGAATGGTAATAATAGTTTAAACCACTTTGTACATATATTTACAGACACTTAACGAGTGATATGATCTACATTTGTTTTAATTATAGCCCATTAGTAGTTACAAGTCAGTGTCAATAGCAGAAGCTTTTATTAAATGTCCTGTTGCCACATCCTGTAATAATTTTATTGATGAGCTCAAACATAATATGTAGCCAAAAATATATCAAACAAACATGTTAACATTAATAGTTCAAATAGTTCAGAGACCTAGCATTAGAATGTAGGATCTGTTTATCAAATACTTTACAACTCTTGTGAAAATTTTGGAACAATACGTAAGTTATGGCTTAATGATATCAAAGATAAATTTTATTCTACCAAGGCTTTATTTTTCTTAGGTTTTATTCTTCTAAAGACTACATTATATGCGAATTCATATAAGAACATTATCGATGGGCAATGATGTTTGATTCTTACATAGTATTCCCAAAGTCTCTCGTTATTCCTTTTGGACTCTAATATTAAACGATGGTGCCCAAGTTTTGTTTTACATCTGGATCAGCACCTGTCAAAAATAATGCGTATCATGTCAAGATGCTTATTCAAATTATCCCCTAAGTACTCAAATCAAATGGTTCTAAATTGGGCATCAGATTAAATAATTAGATAATTATTGGTGCTTCGCCGTTCGAGCAATCAAGTGTAATTTCACACATATACTCACCATATCCCATGGATATATCATGTAATGTATGTAATCCCATGCAATTATCAGTGATAGAAAAGTAGTTGTTTTGAAAGGAGCCCTTCCTTTATATTGAATTCCATATTATATTGTAGCATTCAATTACACGCGTGTACGTTACTCATATTAACCTGATTTGGGCATTTTAATGGGTTAATTTCTAACAATTTGCCTTTATCAACAAATAAGACCATAGAAGAATGCCAAAGGACAGATAATCTGTGCGTTTATATTATCTGGCTATTCGGCGGAAAATTGCTCTTGTTGTCCCTTTTGTGTATAAGTCAACAGAGGAAATGAACTTAGTTCGTTTTCCTATGATGAGTAAACAAATAATGCAAATGAACAAATGAGTTTTTATATTAATTATTTGTCGCAGTTCTAATTGGTTTGCACTGGTGATTAAATTTGTTTTGTTTAGGAGAATTCCATATGATTGGTTAAAAAAGTGTTTTTGATCCACCAGACAATCATTTTATTGCAAATTGCTATTCTTTTTGATTACTTATAATTAACTAGATTATTATTTACAAAGAAAATCGTTTTAATGAAATCACATTATTGACGAATTCATAATACTATATAAACATTTATCATAAGCATTTTTCTTCCTAATTATAGGTAAGCATATCAAATATCATTGATCTAAAACACAATATATTCCATAAGTCTATTCTGATAAGAAGATATTAATAAGCTGAGTTTCGTGTATACAATCACATTTTGAACAATAAAACTTTCTGACTGCATATTATGTAGATATTTTGAATGTTGTGACGTGAATTAAGTGATTTCAGGTTATCCTTTATGTCATCAAAATTCGACATTCAATTAACAGTTTAAAATGTTAATGAATTCTAACGTTTATTTCAGTTTCTCTTCATGGTGCACATATATAAGTTAGTGTTTATCACAACGAGAATGAGAGTTTAGGGCACGTTAACCAGAAATATTTCGTCATTTTGTCTATACAAATGAGTGTCGTTGCAATGTTAGCTGCACAATTGAAAATTAAGCACAAATCAATATATGGACAATGCTGCACTCATATAATAAACATAAATCCGTCTCAACATTTCCAATCGAAAATTCCAAGCAACATAGTTTTTATTATAAATTCCTCTTTTCGAAAAGGCCACGCAACATAAGCTGACGGTTTCTTGGGTATACAAAGTAATAAAACGATTAAAAATTCGTTGCATGTTTATTATATGAGCATATTCATATCAAAAGGGGAAACACTGTTTTTGAGAAACGTATAAAAAACGCTCTATTTTTTTTTATATAATGTTTGTAGCATTTTTTTCTAAAACCAGAGAGGTTGTACAGAACGTCACAAATAAGCTAGACTGTCGTAAATATGATGTAAACGAACCATTAACAAACAATGTGATTGGTCATATTTTGGTAATAGATTAGTTAACCAGTCAAAACTTTCTAATATCAGAGAGTTTGGGCTGATATAACAATCTTATTGCTAATAGCCTGGATTTCCCAAAGATAACCGATCACATTGCTTGTTGGTGGTTTGGTCACATCAAATTTACGTAATTTCGGCGGATTTCTCATATCTGCCCAAATTCCCCATTGCTCTGTTGAAAGCCTCAGAATGTAAGACAGGATAATCACTTTCGTGTCGCCTAAATTGTGTGCTTCAAACTTTTTAGTAGAAAACGTTTTTGGACATTTTGACCAGACAAGTTGACCGTCTGCCTTTTGGTCTGGATAAAACAATCCAGTTGCAGACGCACAGACATTTCGGCTATGTACATACAAATTAAAAACTTTATTCTTTTTATGAAAAGTTGAAAACCAGTTTATTTTTACGCGGGTCATGTGAACATCGTAAAAACTTGATCTACAGTATCTTGGTAAATAAACCGCATGTTGTAATTACAAGATACTTTAATATATAAATTCACTATTAATTCACCCGTCTGTGTGGGTTCCACTTTCTGTATCCCTCTGAAATATGACTATTATGCAAAATATTGTATTATCGCCCATAGCCTTGGTTTCATATGGCGTTGGTCATAATCTGGGCACTTATTTTAGAAATGTTTAAATGTACTCGTGCTTTAATGCTTTTTAGATGATTATTAAGAAATTTGACAATCTTGGATATGTCTTTGTCTTGTGCTTTATCTGTGTAATGTTCACTATCCGTCCCTTCCTGCTGTATTTCTTGTATTATTATTTTTATTTTTTAAATGAAATGAAAATGTTTATTTCGTTTTACATGCAAGTATAAAATTTAGTGTGTACAATGATATAAGTTCCGATCACTTGTACTATATATACTGAATGCATGAAACGAAAAGGATCTAACTAGAAGAAAGTGGCTTTCTTATAAATTGTCAGACCCTGTAACAAAAGTACTAAATGCACTACAAATACTATTTTAACATCACAACTGCAAAAACACCTTAAATATTACTTATAACTACATAATGGAAAAAAAAAAACGAACATATTTTTACAAATAATATTTACATTTAATACGAAATTTATTCTAGTATTTATCTAGTAATTGTTTACTAACACAGGATTTAAATTTGTTAATTGATACACAATGTTTTATTTTTTTTGGAAGAACATTCCATAAATCTATTCCTTTTGAATTTACTGACATTCTACATAGTTTAGTAGTAGTCTGTCTTACAAAGAAATTATCTTTTGACCTACGTTTACGTTGTCTTAAGTACATTTGTATTATTGTATTTTCTTTTTGCATTTTTGTATTTGTTTTTTTTTCTTCATTATTTAAGGCTACGGTTGTTATAATTGTTCAGTTGTGTAAAAGGCGTATCAATTAAACAAGTATTTATACTTCTATGATACGACTGTTCATTTGGAAATGTGTACAACTTACTATGTCAATGTCTTTTGTTATATTTCAATGAATAAAACAATTTGAATTAGACTTATGTCGTAGGCCCACATATGCATTTATATATATGTTACTGCCAATCTGTGGTTCTTAGCCGATCTGTAGTTTGGCTGGAAAAAGTCAGCCAATCTGTGTCATACCACAGATTGACTGGTTCAATCAGCCAATCTGCAGATCGGCTAGAAATTGCCAGCCAAACTGCAGATTGGCTGAAAAGGAGACATGATTTTTACCACAGATTGGCTGAAATATGTAAATTACGTTTTTAGGCCCCAACCCCTTGGGGGCCTATAGATTCGGGGTGTCCGTCCGTCCGTCCGTCCGTCCGTCTGTCCGTCTGTCATCGATTCTTTTCCAGGCTGTATCTTTGTAACGGATGGTCGTAGAGACCTGGGAATAGGCTCATATGAAAAGTCTTGGCCTGTAGATGTGCCTTTTGACAGTTTCGGCCAGGTTCGGCCACCGGAAATGGCCGAAATTGGCCAAAATGTCCGAAATCACCGTTTTTTGCTAAACATGAGCTTTTCCAGGATGTTTCTTTGTTACGGATGGTCGTAGAGACTTGGGAATATGCTCATATGAAAAGTCTTGGCCTGTAGATGTGCCTTTTGACAGTTTCGGCCAGGTTCGGCCACCGGAAATGGCCAAAATGTCCGAAATCATCGGTTTTTCTAAACATGAGCTTTTCCAGGCTGTTTCTTTGTTACGGATGGTCGTAGAGACCTGGGAATAGGCTCATATGAAAGGTCTTGGCCTGTAGATTTGGCTTTTGACAGTTTCGGCCAGGTTCGGCCACCGGAAATGGCCGAAATTGACCAAAATTTCCGAAATCAGCGGTTTTTCGAAACATGATCTTTTCCAGGTTGATTCTTTGTAACGGATGGTCGTAGAGACCTGAGAATAGGCTCATATGAAAGGTCTTGGCCTGTAGATGTGTCTTTTGACAGTTTCTGCCAGATTCGGCTACTGGAAATGGCCGAAATTGGCAAAAATGACAAAAAACAGCGGTTTTTCGAAACATAGGCATATACGAGATAGTAAATACCCCTTGGAATCAGGGGGCGGTTGGGGCCTTTTCGTGTTTCACAAATACTTCCTTGTCATGATGGTTTTTAGCCACGGCTTGCGAAGCAAACCGGGGTTTGTGTGACCACTTTGCCGTTATTGATATATATATTTATTTAGTTCGTAAACTTTTTACAAAAAATGCTACTTGTCACAGAGTTCTGCTCCGATTTCGATGGGAATTTTTTTCAAGGTTCCTTGGGACCTTGTGCCTCTACGGTGTGCTTATGTAAGCAATCGTGCTTATATAAGCACTTCTAAAAATAAAAATATATATTTTTTTTCCACTGGCATTTTCAGTCATCTTCTGAGGAAGTGAACGATAATACAAGATGCAACGTTGTTTACATCACGTGACCGTTAAGATTGTGTTGATGGTGCTAGTTGTTATGGGCGGGCGAAAATACAAGATTTAAGCCAAAAAGGAACAATGCACTCATGAACGTTATCAAAAACGTAAATATTACTGTTGTATACAAGGGCTTTGTATGTGATTCTTAGAACTCTTTTAGTTTAATTGATTTGCCTTTTTGTCACGCACCAGAATACACTCAATCGAACACCTATTCTGTGGGGCGTGGGACCTGACCGTTTTCTCTGAATACTTGTATTTACTTTGATATTATGTTTTTTTTTGTCTCTTTTTAGCCACGTCTTGCGAAGCAAAACGGGGTTTGTCCCACCGCTTTGCCGTTATGAGTTTATTTGTTTATTTGTTTGTTTAGTTCGTAAACCTTTTCTAAAATCGATTCTCCTCCTAAGATTGTGGACGGATTTGAATGCGGATTTTTTTATTTCAATCTTGAGGGTGTCAACAATTCAGGGTGTGCTTACGTAAGCAATCGTGCTTATATAAGCACTTCTAAAAATAAAATAAAATATTTTTTTGACGGGCGTCGTTAATGATAATCGTCCTACAAATGAAGTGAGCGATAATATAAGATACTACCTGAATTTATTTACATCACGTGATCTTGCTGGTGCAACACCGCTATGCAGGCAACATGTCATTATGACGTCATAATGGAAGTGACTGTTGCAAAGTAATTCGATGAAGCCATATACATTAACATTTAATAACTATCGTTCTAAATTGTCCAAATCCGATAAGGAATAGTAACCACGGTGACTTAAAGTTATTCCCTTAAGATTCTCAATTATTTTCGATATGTATGATTTTATAAAAGACAAAAGCCTACATATTCTTCTTGGAAGATATGTAATTCACGGTTTGTATTCATGGGAATTTAAAATCTGAGGCCGAGGGGTCTGATGTTGCTTGGAATAAAAGTTTTTGAATATAAGCTTATTTGTTTGAAATTAAGATAAAAATGGCATTCATTATCTATGTATAACATATTTTTGGAATTAAAAATGAAGAGCGTCGTGTATCAGTGCAATGATAATATATGTTAATCAAGAAAAATAAAACCAAGGTTACAAAATAATAGCCCAAAATATTACCCTTTAATCTTATATGGACATATCAAACACTTAAAAAATGATACCCCCTCCCTTACTTGACAACCATTTTAGGTTCGTGTGTGTTTAACGCTATTTAAACCTAACCTCAAGCCATGCAAGGTGTTGCACACTGTCCTTGGACAGTCTTGTTACATCTTTTTAAAGCTTAAACTAATATCATTTTATCAATTGATATTGTTATAAAAATGATATGTTGCAAATCATTCTCTCATCATAAAATATCTTAGTTGGCATTGTTTTTGATGATGATTTCCATCATCTAATAGGCAGCGGTGTGTTTGAATTGCAATTCTATCAAATGTTTGATTTAATATTTATTTCCCTTTCATGGTCTGATCCTTGATTCGCTTAAGTTGGTTATATGCGGTACGCAATTGAAGTTTCTTTGATTATAATAACTAAAGTTTTCTTTTTAATCGCATTTTTTTTACCTCTTCTTGGCATAAATTTAGTAATTTTGCTATTGGAACAATTATAAATCCGAGGCGAGTAAATCGGAGTGAATCCTGTCACAAACCTTCTTCATCCAGGAAAGGTACATGCTCGACATAAAGGTTCATACTCGACTCGGATTAATCATTTATCAAATAGGGAAAGTCAACAATATATGACGAGAGGAAACATAATTGCAATTGTAAGCTATTTCTGTGACCCTGATTAAAGAAGCTCTGATTTCATATGGCAAAATATCAAGCAAATACCATTTACTTGTATTTCATGAAGAAAGGGCACTCAATAATCATTCGTTTTAAAGAATAACAATATATGATATCAACCTCTATTAAAACTTTCAAAAGCGACTTATCTCACACACTGTGATGATATTTAGCAACACTGATAAACCATTAGTTCAAACAATAAATCTGATGTAGAAAATCATAAATCACAATAGAAAAACTTCGATTCGACTTTTCAGCCAATCTGTGGTAAAATCATGCCTCCATTTCAGCCAATCTGCAGTTTGGCTGGAAAATTCTAGCCGATCTGCAGATTGGCTGATTGAACCAGTCAATCTGTGGTATGACACAGATTGGCTAACTTATTCCAGCCAAACTACAGATCGGCTAAGGACCACAGATTGGTGGTAACATATATATGTTGTAGTCAATCTGTGAAAACCGCGTATGTTGACATTCGCTGAATTTTTCAGTCAATGTCCAGGGGTTTTCCTAGGAGGGCGCCAGGCGCAATTGGCGCCCTAAATTTTAAAATGGCGCCCTAAATCCAAGGTCAGGGCGCCCGATGGCGCCATGAAAATTTGACCAAAGCATTAATAATCTTTTGAATATTACCCATAATTGACCAAATATTCATTAAACTCGTATCGAAAACCGAAAAATCATGCACAGAGAAGAGGTTCTGTTTTCCAGATTGATTAAATTTTTACTTTAAAATAACGATGTTTAGAGCTGTGTCTAAG
>LQRL01102451.1:0-12573 GCA_001703475.1 Hydroides elegans
GGAACAGCTCAGCTGGCTTGGAAAAAATGAACACCTTTTTGCAAAATTTTAATGTTCGAAAAGGTGTTTTTTGTTGTTGTTCGCCTTTGTAAAGTTGTTTAAAGGTGATATAACAACTTTTTGAAAAATGTGTCGTGGGGTGCCCTTCAATACTAGATATTTACGCTTTTAAAAGCTTAAAAGCAAACAAATAAAATACTCTGCAGTCATAACACAACTTCATTATATTTAACATAAAATATAGTTTACCTTTTAACAAAGGGCATGAATTTACAAAACAACACACGGCAATTTTAAAAATAACATAACGTGGGCTCAACAGTACGATTTCGTCACGCTTTGGAAAATACTTATATCAACTATGACGATTTCTTTATCTCAAAAACATTGTAATAGAAAATAACATCCAAAATATTCTTTGGCGCAATAATATACTGAACCAGCAACTATACAAATGATACAAGCGAACAAAACTACAAAACTAAAGAAAATAATGCTTTCGATGGCCGATGTGGGGGTGATAACATTAGATTAATGTTTATACCTCCAAAATAAAAAAAAAATATAGTAAAAGTGTGAAAGAATAATAGAAAGGATGCATGCAATTCCCGCGTAGTGTAGAATTAGTAATTCGTTTAGAAATAGATCGAAATATAGGAAAATGATACCAAAACTGTCGTTTGATAAATATAACATAAACAAAAAAAAATAGAATAAATTCTAATTTTGACATTTTAATTTAGATTAATTCCAACACATCAATTTTAGAAGGAGATGCATGCATCCTTTCAATTTATTAAATACTATACATGGTGCTACGGCTTTGAATAAATGAATACTGATCAGAAGTGGATTAGGGTGCGCAAAACAATAAATAAATGAGTAGTAATAAAACTGAATATCGCATATGCAAATTAAAAAAGCATTACTGATATTTAACATATTATTGAACATATAAATATATGACTAATCATTAAAGTTTATGCTAGCAGGCAAACATAAGTTTTAAGATAATTACAATATGAAGGCGTATGAACTATTTACATGCAATTAAAACATCCAATATATAGCGCGAACGAACTTTATCTTTGGAGGTTCACTTTAATAAAAGTGTTCCATGATTCTCTATCCTTTGATATGAAAAAAGTTATCATTTAAATACAATATTAAAATACAGAAAAAGCACGTCCATAATGTAATATTGACTAGTAGTGCATATTGAGTATATCAATTATGTCATTCATATAAAATATAACAAAAATGGAATATTGCTGGTTATATGTTTTTAAATAAATTAATAAACATTTTAAATATTTTTTTGCGATTGTAGTATCTAACCCTTTTTTGCTCTGCAAATACATTTTGCATAGAAACATGATCGTAATTGACATATTAACTCAACGGGTAGTTTGACGATTTCTAAATATCACTGCATTAAAATAATACATCAATAATGCTAATCGGTTTAATTTAGATAATTAATAAAATAATTAAATGACCAATCATCAGTCTCTGTACAAATATTCCTTAAATTACATTCGCTCCCAAGCTCACTGCTCACTCAATCGCATATTAATTTGCATATAACATACTAATCTGCATATTCATGTGTATATAACATACTTATTTGCATATGTAGTTGCATAAACGATTAAATACGCCACAAATGCATTAAACATAAATGAAAGGTAATTTAATAGCAATTGGGTATTAAGCTATTATTCTACCAAGATTAGAATATTCATGCTTCCCTATAATACACCATACATTCATTTAATTATACAACTTGTACGAGTTCATTCTACCAACACTCAAAATAAAACTGAACACATTTCATGAACAGATTGAGATGGTTGAGCAATATTGTTTTCAAGACACTTTATGCCCCTTTCATACACCGAGGCACCAATTCCTTTCATACATTAAGGCACCGATATTGTACTGACAAGAAAGTCTCATTGATAAGTCATATTTTAAAATCTTGTGGATATTTCAGTCATCCATTCATGTGATTTGCATATGTACATACACTCGTTCAACCACAGGCAACCATTTCATACAAATACTGAAAAGATGCATATAACTGAGTGTAAATTGAGAAATTCTGGCGCTGAATAATCTCATAGTGTCATCTGTATTTTTCTCTCTCCAGTGTTTGGACAATACACAGTTTGTATTGAAAGCCTCTAAGGTCTTTTCAAATATACGGTATCGCCTTTATGAAACATCACAAGATTGTGATATAATGCAGGTACAAATGGCCAAGCACGACCAAAAAGCTCAATACTTCCGGTTTCCAGGAGGGGCGCGAATTCATCGTCTCTTCAGTTTTAAAAATCACAGTGAAACTGTTCAGCAAGGAAATGTCATACGTAGGGTAACCAGCCCCTTTTGTTTGTTCAGATATATGATAGAATACTAGATTCTATTGGAGTCTATCAGCTGTTGTCATGTGTTTCCTTCTTTTTCTTCATTTATCGCTCAGGGGCGGGTATTCAATAAAAGGTAAACATCATATTTCGATCGTTGTAGAGTGGGTACGGATTCATGTTGCGCTTCATTTGAGCGAACTGGTAGTTGAGACGCTCAAAGTCCAAACTTTCGTCGCTGGTTCCTCCCATATATGAAGAGGAGCCAAATAAGGAAGTGGAGAGGGACATCAAGGGAGAGAAGAGCGATCTGGAAAATTGAAAATAATACATTTATTATATGATTGAATTGTTGGATAGTATCACATTTTGTATTCAATCACATCACATTTTGTACTTAATCACACACTGCTTGATAGATAATCTTTCAGATGCAAGCCTAGACTCTATGTTTTATTTGCTTATATCAGTTTGTGATTAAACTGTGCTTATGGAATAATATAGGCTATCGACCAAATTACATATTGACTTTGACGAAATAGAACCAATTATTCATTCGTTCAAAGTTATAATGTCATTACTGTTCACTACTTATTTTTAGAGCGTTTAGTCGATCTATTGCTGAGAAATTTAAAAATATAGACTCACCTTGAGGGCTCAGCTGTCCTCGCCTTTTTGACCAATCGGATAATGTTCTTGTCTTCCGTCATTTCTTCAGGAAGTTTTCCGTCCAACGTACGCGCGTTCAGGTCGACGTATGTCAGACTCTGAAATATGAGAAATTTAACATAATATAACTTTTGCATATTTGGGCGAGAAGAAGTTCTTGTCATTGTATCTTATTTAAATAAGGGGCGTTTATATCTGAAAACCTTGAGTGAATTTTTCAGTCTTTACAGATGCCGTTTTCACAGAGGGGCCCGATTTAAATTTTCTTGATCCGCACCTGCTGCCTCATATTAATTATACTGACATACAATATATACCATGTTAAAATCTCTTCAGCATAAAAGATACATAAACACACATCATATATAAAATCATCTTACCGTTAATTTCTCCACCGTCTTCTTCCTCTTCATCAAGCATGCCACATGCAGCGGACTCAATCCATGATTATCCTGCATATTCACGCCACTATGATCCGCCTCCAGCAACAAATCCAGAATCCCCACATTATCCCCTCCTTCGATCAACCGATGATACACCGTCACGCCATCTTTCGGGTTGATGGCGCACAAATGGCTCACCATGATTTCAGTGAGAAATATCGAGCTGCGCCTGTGGATACTGCGCATGCTCTCGAATAGTGACGTCATATTATCGGCGAGCGTCTTTTCTGGGTCGTCTTCCGGCGGAAGTTCCCCGTTCGGCTGCAAGATGTCGCTTTCGCGCATTTGGAGCATATGTAGTAATTCATCATAGCGTTCCACTTCCGCTGTCGTGGGTTCGTGGGGGTTTTCCGCGGTCGGATCCTCCTCGCCTTCCGGTATGGTTTCGTGGAACGGAAGTGATTCTTTGAGCGGACTATCCAGGTGTCCCTTATAATGTAGATTCTCGCTCGATGTGAATTTGCTCTTACTGTGCGTACACGAGCATGTTTGCGTACACGTAGGGCAATGCAGCCATGAATCCGGGCCCATTAAACTATCAGCATTCATACCCGCATGCTCACAATGTCCAACTTCCTGTGAATTGGGATGTCCATGGCAACCAGTCAATCCTGCTTGGCAACCAGCAGTATTGTTGCCACCGCAACTGTTTGTTTTGGCTGACGAGGTACCGGAATCGGCTTGGTATAAGTCGTAGGCTTTCGATTTCGAATCGCGTCTATTGCGCATATATTCAGCGATGAATACTGCGGATTCCAAGAGGAATTTGACGATGTGTTGCTTTTGGTGGTAGGCTGCGACCATCAAGGGTGTGTTGCCGTTTTGGTCGCGCAGGTTGTGGTCGAATTCGGGCTGGAAAAAATTGTTGGATATATAAATAATGCATGATTAATTTGATTACAGTTTGCATTGCAACAAAAAAACACTATATGTTAAAATTGTATCTATAATATGGATGTAACTATGAATTAACATCTTAAGTAAAAACGATAGTAATAAAAATAGCGTTTTTAATGAGGAACTTTCATCGAGATTTAAAAAAGTAAAAAAAAAAATCCAATTTTAAACCAATGATACTTCCCCATTTTAAATACTTAATCAGTAATACGATTTATTTATTATACATACCATGAATACTTGTTTGAGTTTCTTCAGTCCATCTTTACACAACAGCGCATTCATCACCAATTTCGTATGCGCCTGTCGGTTCTTCTCGATCAAGCTCTGGCATCCGTCATACTGAGTGCACTCATAGAGGGAGCCCTGACTGTCGAGGACCGCGGTGGAGGCACCGTATTGGAGAAGGAGGACAACGACTCGACTGTGACCTGAGGGACAAAAAAGAATGAATTATGTTTAACTGTTGATGGTTTTCAAAGTAGTTTAGGGAATGTTATCACCAAAATTCAACTAGAAATGTAATGTTTTCCTTACGAATAATGAATAATATAGCTTTCCAGAAAGAGTAAAACCAATTTCGAAATTATAAGGACAAAAATGTAAAATTATATATAATGTAGAAGTTTTCTTTGCCCACAAGCTGATAAATTCTATGATTGGACATATTGAAGGATCTTTTTATAAAACAAGATTACAGATTTATAAAGAAAGCATTCAAAAACCAAATAAGGCCAAAACGCGAACCTTTCTCAGCCGCAAGAATTATAGGCGTCTTCGCGTCATAATTATATTCATTCACAATCCTCTCCGCTCCTCCTGTTGCTGTGATGACGTCATTGGCATTCTTATCCGTTGCCTCATTCTCATTGGTCGGTTTGCTGTATTGCTGTAGCAGGTATTTGCATACGTCATAATAACCACGTGAGCAAGCAAGGTGAAGGACGGTGTTGCCGGAAGTCGAGTGTTTCATGTAGATATCGGCGCCATTCTGGAATGAATTATATAAATAGATAATTCTTATCTTATGTAATGTTTATATCAAAGTTATATTTTCGCATATAAACAAAATATAAATTAAGATGAGTCTGTCCTAAAACAATATTATAAAGGTGTTGATCTACGACACATGCATAAGTTTCAAAACGTTTAAAATCCATGTCATTATGATCAACACTGGAGCGACACTGCTAATTATTTAATTGTTTGCTGTCATTTTTTCAAGAAAGTGCAAGTAAATCAAAAACCATTTTTAAAAAGATGATACAAAGGATTCAACTTATAAACAATATATTGAAATTGCATACCTCACAAAGAAGCTTGATGACGTCTAAGTTCTCATTTTCTACGGCTAAACATAACGGCCACTGGCCCATACCACTCTGCAAAAGAAAATGAAATAAGACTCACTTAAAAATATGTATGATTGACTTATCATAATACACTTATATTATTATTTTTGATGACAACAGATGGTGGAGTGTAAGATGCAAATGTCAAAGTGTTAGTTTAATTGGAGTAAGAAATAAACAAAATGATAATGAATGGCTTCGGAATACAAACTGTGAATATGAAGCTTAGGGATAAACAATAATTGCATAACATTTAAATGATATGCTGAAATGGTGATTTTTCTAAGGAATTGTTGTTGGTGTCACAAAATATTAAGTTGACAATCAAATCAACGAACAATAATAAAAACAAATTTAGTAAACTTAATGGAGGAAATAAATTCACATAGTTATTATTATGATTCAGTCTTATACATAAAACTGTTTCGTGCAAAATATGAGATTCATAGGGTTATATGCTATAAGTTACAGTCGACATTTCTCGGGTTAATTTTCTCAAGAGTCCTTATGAAAACCAAAACGAGGTGCAGGGTGCAATATGAAAGTGATCCACCCTCATCCGGGTTAGGTAATCATAATATTGCATGTTTGTAGAATTTCGCTCGAATTTATATCAGTTACGGGGTGTATATCTAATAATCAAGAGTTTGTTTACTATATCACGTCCAAGCAAAATGAATTAGAGCACCTTCATGATGATATAGAGATAGGATTGTCTTTCTTTTAAAACATTATCGGTGTCAGTGCTATAGGTATTTGTATGTTTTTTTTTCTAAATTGTCATTCAAAATGCCGTGATGGTGCAACCTACATGTTTCAAATAACTGGGTCGCGACGCATGCTTTGTATGTTCTTAATGCTTATGTTTGAAAAAAAAAAACATGTAAGGGCCATATTGGAAGCTTTTACTTGCTTTTATTTCCTAACAAAGCTGTCTTCCAATGCATTCCTTATGGGAAACCAAAAACAACGAGCTGTTACGTAGCTTTAACTCGCTTTTTTAGTTCCCCATAAGGAATACATAGGAAGACAGCTTTGTTAGGAAATAAAAGCAAGTAAAAGCTTCCAATGTGGCCAAGCCCATAGTCGCGTGAGCAAATATGGTGATAAGCGGCACATGTCCATATAATTCTTTATAATCTATAGTTTATTCAATTTTTTAAAGAAGACATTTCATTGGGTTGTTCAAGGAGCTAGTCTTCTTTTGACGATTGGATTTCTTCAAAATCATTCCAGAATGGGTCATAATTTTAATAAACGGATGTAACAAATGTTTTAACAATATATGGTTGTTCAACCATTTTTAAATCGTAATTTCAAATTAAAATATAGAATAAAAATATTACAACCTAAATAACAAAGAAACTCACCAATGGATTAACACAATCTCCCTCCTCCAATACGCAATACAGTTTGTCCGCATCACCGCTCATGGCGCATTCAAATAGTACGGGCGTAACAATCTCTCGTTGTCGCCTAGCAACAGCCGCGCGGACTACTTTTAGGATTTCCGGTGATTGGGTCAGGTTCTGAGCTTTGTGGAGGCCCTGTTTAATTAATTACATAAATAGATGCATATAATATCATTATAATTATACAAATATTTTGTTTAAGAATAATCAATCGAAAAAAAGAATAGATAAATAAAGTATAGATTATATTTATATTATTATATATTATATAATGAATAACCGGCGTTTTGTATGATTGAACCCATCTCCTTCTAACTAGTGACTATTTACGGCAAAACTCAAGTAATTAATTTTAAACCCAATCTAAAAAAACTATACACTAACATGGAGGCATTGTTGTCTATCTAGCAATGTGGTAGCGACTAGAAGTCTGTTGTTGAGTATAGCGTGGTGTAGTGCGAGCAATCCTTCCATGTCTTTAATCGCAGTTTCCGCTCCCAAGCTGCAAAAAAATATTGGTTATCATCAATTAATTAACTAGAAATAACTTAAAATCGGAGACGGATAAAACGCATGATGCTTAAAAGACAGCTTAAACTATATAAATGAGAGTGATTTGTAGCTGCAGTGAAACTGCGCTTTTTTTGTATATCTTGTCTGACAATTGTTCTACCGAAGAAGTAGCTTATACTAATTTCCTTGGCCTTGAGATGTATTTGTTTATATCTATGAAAAGGTATAAGTTGATTTTGAAAATCATCAAAAACTTACTTTAATAAAAGCTCGACTGCTTCGATATGTCCTTCGCCAGCTGCGTACGACAAGGCTGTTCGCAGCGTCTGTAAAAATACAAATATTTAGATATCAATTTATGTAATGATAACATTAATCGATTAGAAGCTAGATTGTCTACTTTGTGGATGCATTTAAAGAATAACACAATTTCATTGGTGCTGTTGCTTGTTTTATAATTAAAAGCGTTTACAAAATGAATTCGTGAACTGTAAACATTATAATGCATACTTTGTTTGATCACATTTTATTTCTTTTGGTCGATTCAAATGCTGAATAAAATGGTGACCCGATATCTTGGTACAAGTAAATTACTAGCCAGGAGACCTGTTTTAACTTAAAATTTCTGAAAAGACAATATACCATCTTTAATGCGCATGAAAAAACTATCAATTTAATTAAATCTTGAATTGTGTCAATGATTGTTTTTATAACCCACTTATTTACATAAGTTTTTTATACAGGTCGTGTGCTAACTTAAGGCCACATGCGGCAATCATGTTTAATTTCGTATTTTTGTTCTCTATATAATTCTTTTATATAAGACTATTTAATTGTTCTCAATTTACGTCACCGCGACTGTCCTTAATAAAGATTACGTACTTCATACATAAGAAAACTGGGACAGTCCTACTTTACATTTCGCGTGTGTTCCATCTAGGCTGGACCTACTTGTATCTTTAAATTAAGAAAGTTAGTGTTTTTTTTTTAATTATATGGGATACCTCAACAAAGCCTTCATTTAGTAATTTTGTTGCACGTATCATGTTAGGTTTATCATCCATCAATTTAAGAAAGGCCTGTCTTTTAAATATTTTGTTTAATATAATTATATGTGTTTAGCTTACTTATTAAAAAATAAAAAGAATGCTAATTTACGATTCCAATAAATATATATTTTACTGCGAACTATGTTATTCAAACAAAATCCTACGCTAACAGTAAGATATCGATAATACCACAAGTTACAACTTCCATTTATAAGAAGCAATTAGTTCCCTCGAAAACCGAATCATGTATCGATAGCGCGATATAATACATAATAGGATCATAGATAAAACGGGGCTAAGACAAAATTTCACAAATCAATGACGTCACGAATGACGTATGTGTCGTCTGCCATCGCCTCAAATGTTCCCGCCAATATCAAATTATCGCCCAGGTTGCATGATAGAGACCCAACACAGAGATTGTGTGATGAGAAAAAAATGGAGATATCAAAACCTGATCTGTGTGTTTCGGGTGTTTTTTTTTTCGGAGAAGCCCCACTTCTCTTATATATCTTGATTGGACTCGGGTGGGTTTAAATGTTTTAATCAACAAAATGGGGAGTGGCAAGTAGCGGTGATATAAGAATATCAGATAACTTTTAGTTCGTGATTCGAAATTCCTTCTTTACTAACATCATTATTTGCTTATGAAAAAAGTGTCATAAAAAGTTGAATTTAGCCTGCTTAATCTTAAATTCAGCATTGTCAATATATAATATAACGAAACAAATCGAAAACATTTTATTTTCTTATTTGCCACCCCCTGAAATTGTGAACTTAGCAATTATACAGAACAGTACTGAAATTGAAAATTTTATTTGGTTTTTGTGTTCATCAGACGAAACAATTAATTGTTCTGTTTTGTTGTGTGTAAGATAACCCATTATTTAACGAACTGTAAAATGAAACAACGATGTTTGAAATTTCAAGCGGCAAGATTCAATTGCACTATTATGTCTGACAAATCTGATAAAAAGGAGAATGTCACTGTGGTTTTAGGAAACCAGGAGAATATTTTACAATCAAAAGAAAAAATGAGAATATTTTTTTATGCTTCAATTTTGTCACGTTTCAGATATTTTGGCATGTATTACGTTTACAACTATTCCGGCGTGTACGTGCATAATGTAAATAACCAATAATTATAATGTACGTAGACAAGATGCATAATAATGTATGAATAAATTATAAATGATATAAATGCAGTGAGTTTAACCATATTGTTTACAATAATAAAACATTTAAAATTAATCTTTAATCATATGAATGAAGATCTTCGTAGCTGCTCTAATTTTATTAACATATTTACGTTATTACTTTTTGTTAGCATGGATATTATGAAGCCAAACCATTGTAAATAGTTATTTCCGGTTGGATAAAAACAACTATTGTTCGCGTAAAAATGCGTATTCGTTACAAAATCACTGTTACATATTCATGTGAATAACTGTTTGTCCATAATTAGTGTCAAATGATCACTAAATCAAGCTGCGAATGCAACCATGATGACATGCTAATAACCGGTTACTTTTTGCACCCAATTGTCGCACTGTCCCATAAAAATCGAAATACATCTCAATAAAAGCCCCTTATCTGAGGACAAAAATCACAGGTCTAATCGATTCGAACTGTTTCGCATCAAACATTAAGCACTTATCGCTTTTGCAAGATAAGCAATTATACTGAAATTGATTACTGTTCAAATCGTTCTCAATATCTCTTCAATAAGTACTCGATGAAATCGTTTAGGCACTAAAGCTAGCTTCCATCATTATAATTATATGTTACATTATGGTACAACTGTGCTCTCACATGTATAATAATGCTGTTACATTAGATTTATTTTTTGGCGCCATTCGACTATTTTGCGGAAGTATAAACGTAGAAACTCTTATTATCATGAAATGGTTAATTAGCAAATTTGATCCCCCAATAACTGTACATTTTGGATATGTAACCTACAAATACAATGTACTTACTAACTTATGCGATCGATTGAAAATTGACATTTTTACCGAATTCAATGTTCCACCGATTTAAGATTCAATTCTACTTAAAAAGCTTTAAATTATAGGCGCTGGAACGGTCTCATATACAAGTGTATTCAAGATAAATTCTCTGTTAATTTAAATGCATACCAGGGGAAGAACATGTCCTGCTACATGTTTCTGTTTTAAATCTATTTAAGAGACTTTATAATGCCATTTTATTTTTATATTATGTAGTTTAGTAATTCACTGACAGTGATATTTTTTAATAACTTGAATATGAAAATTATAAGTGTGTAAATATAGCTTTACGATGGAATCAGTGAAAAGTGAAATTCTTTGTCATTCCCACACACGAAACTAACGACTAAGGAGGCGCGTTTTCAAAACCCGAATTGTACCGTAAAATCGGTAATTTTTGTCGTCAAACCTTTCGCGTTTTTGCGTCTATATAGACACCACCAAAGGATTACACCATTCTTGTGGTTTATCTTTCTGCTTGAGATGAAATGAAAATAAAAAGCTGATCGCATTGTTATCACGAGGACGCTTGTTATTAAATTATCGAATTCGAAACGGCGCGGGTACAGTTTTGCGTTATAGACTGACGTTTCAATTAAGGGGACACTTTCGGGGTGGGAAGTTGGTGGTTAGGCCCAATTTGTGAATCTCATTTGTAATAAGGTTTATTTTTGCTTATTTTGATGGGATGAAACACAATAAAACATGTTTAAGAAATGGTACAAAATGTTGCAAAAATATAAGGTTTATATAAAGCTTTTACTGTTGCTTTAATATAGGAATTCTTTGGAAATCACTAGAGGTTTTAAACATAAAATCAATATCTCGGTACATTCAACCATTTCTGTGAGCCGAAATTGGACCTAAATATAACTATTTAAATCCTGATTTCTTTTCATTTCCCCGTATTCCCAAATACTCTCATATTTGAGTGTTACCACCTACGTACTGTAGCATTTATGTGTAAGTTTATATTTTATTCTTTCGGAATATAATTGGTATATTCTGGTACCAGCATATGCCTTCATTATGAAATAATATATCTAACTTTTCAATCAACTTCTTTAATATACATAAACCACACGCATAAAAAATCCATGTTTCATCACAATTATCCAGCCATATAATACGAGCATTTTCTGGTGCAAACCAATTTAATGACAAGATGTCATTTAAACTCTTTAAACATAACAAAAGCAACGTTGGATCGTATATATGTTACCTATTACATTAAGTCCATTGTTCAACGTGTGCAAAACTAGGTTGACATACAACGAAACGCTATAATTTAATTTCTATTTATGTACATTATTTTGTTTTCAATTTTTTTGTGAATGAAGTGTAAGCAACATTGGGTGATTGATGGATTTAACACCATCCCCCATCTCATTCTTTTAAAGGGGTTATTCACAACACGATAGCCCTGCTTTTCAGACATCGCATACTTGCGTAGCGTTATTAAATCGTTGCGTTTTTTAAAACGCAATATGATGGGGATTTAACGTTTCACAGGTATTATAATCTAAGACTAAAATTGAAATAAATGGTACTTTTGATAATCTGGATTAAGAAGTAAATATTTTAATTATAATCATTCCAAATGCAAATCAAAGTATATGTAAGTCTGTAACAATAATTAAGTAAATTGGTATGATGTCATATTTTACCAACAATTAAATAAAGTATATCCAAGTAATAATGCCAGTGATGTACATGTATATCTTTGTTTTACTTACCAATAAATACCGACTAAAACTAATAGGCAAAACAAAATTATAAAGATATCAACCGAATAACTATACACCTTTAGCAATTATCCAGTGGTGTCAATCAATATCATATACCCCCCCCCCCCCCCCC
>LQRL01102470.1:0-18583 GCA_001703475.1 Hydroides elegans
CACACGTTGGCTGAACGCAAACATATTTATAACGATTTTTTTTCTTTTAAATAATTTATATTCCATATTTTCATCTTCTAATCACATAGGTTGGCATGGAATCCTACGAGAAGAACGGCGAATGGGAGATCACCGGAACCGCTGTGGGTCGTCACGAGTTCTTCTTCGACTGCTGCCCCGATGAGCGCTTCTCGAACATTCTATTTTCCATCGACCTTCGCAGACGCCACACCTTCTACATCATGAATGTCATACTTCCGGGTATCATGACTTCCGCCGTGTTGCTAAGCATCTTCTTCTGTACACCCTCGCAGAAGGTGCACATCGGTGTCGCGGCGTTGTTGAGTTTTAGGTTGTTTCTGTTGAATGTCGCGGATACTATACCGCGGACATCGGATCATGTACCGTTGCTAGGGATTTATTTGACGAGCACCATGGCGATAACGACCTTAGCGATGGTTGCCACGGTGTTTGTGCTGAATTTGTATGGCATGAAGGAAAAGCCGGTGCCACCATGGGCTAAGAGGGTCTTTGTTGGGTATCTAGCAAGGATTTTGTGCATGTGTGATTGTGTGTCACCTCCCCCGGTGGATAAAGGGTGTGCGAAGGAGGATCTAGAACTGCAGTGTACGCGATACACACATAGTAACCCGTATGTACTAACGCAACAAACTCGTTATGGTTACACCGGTAAAACAACCAAGAGCGCTGGGACTCATCAACAGACTCAACCAGGTGGTCAAGCCGCAGCCAAAACAAAATACCGGCTCATTTCAACGCAAGATAATGAGCATATCTTAGAGGAGGAGGAAACCAAAATGGACGGAATATCTGACGTCACAACAAATGACGTCACACAGTCACATGATCCATATCAGTCACGTGATTATCAGAATTTCCGGGGAATGCCTTCCTCTTCTTCCGCAGGGAGACGCGACATGTCACAACAACAACAACATGAACAATGCTCAATGGGCGATAATACAAGATATTCACGGCGAGTGAGCGATAATACGAGATATTCAACAAAGAACGGCCCCAGAGACTCGACGGTGTCACATTTCGGCAAGAAAGACTACTCGAAGGAATGGGTACATGTTGCGGCGGTGTGTGATCGCCTTTTCTTCTGGTTCTGCTTTTTATTTATTGCAATAACCACGCTGTTGCTCTTTCATCCGCTCACCACGTCGCGCTATTTCCAAATACCCGGTCTCGAAAAGGCGCCCACAGCCGGATGAGAGAGTGTGAATATTATCCCAGTATAAACAAAACCTCTTCATGAGCTCGCGTTGACCTAATATGAGTTATTTTGAGGTCACCATGAGCTAATGATGAGGTTTTGATTATACTAGGTAGGGGCCTCCTGCATATGGGAGGTCAGCAAGGAATATGCCTTATAATTGATATGCCATATGTTTTTTTTTTTGTTTTGTATGCAAATTGAACGGGACTTCAACGGATGAAATAGAAATAGTTTGATTGATATCAAATAACAACTGAGTTCTAAAAGGTGAACATGAAGAGATTAGAGTAAGACTAAAATTTCACAAAAAAATTCTTTTCCTTTTTGCAATTAATGGCTATTACTTGTTATTATTGAGATATAGCTCATGATGTTAAAAAGTATTTATTGATATAACCTGGAGCGGTACGTTGCATTGTACAAATGAATAAAGTATGTCACGCTAAATTTACAGTTATAAAGTATTTTTTGCATTGATTAAAGCTCTTTCAAAAGACTGCTGATATTAATCTTATTCTAAAAAGTTTATTGTCAGTAGGTCAAAATTCCTCAAATTCATACGCTACAGTTTTTTATCAGTTTAGAATGCAGTTTATAAAATGGAAAACGTTGAATAATTCTGCTGTTTTCGCAAGGGGTTCAGAAAAGTTAATATGGATTAAATACAACTAGCCTGCTGTCAAACGAAGTCTTGGTGCGATTTTAATTTAAATGCATATCTACTACATGTAGATATTTTTCGGCGTTGTTAATTTCAGAGCTTTGTAGATGTTGTTAACATATGATATTTCCCTATTAGAAATTTCTGTTTGCAAATTATTGCTTGCAAAATTAAGAATAAACAACTTCAAATAAACATTATATATTGTCTGTAATTTTGTTTTATTTCTTTAAGCTTATAGCGTGAAGTCTTAAAATCTTAAGTATTAAGTCATATAATCATATTTTTTTATCGGTCATCGAAGATTCCTTATAATGAAAACTCAATATGCAATACTCACTTGAAACAAAACAAAAATGCATTCCATGTTCTCAAAATCATATAAGTCGAACTTAACAAAAACATCGTTTAATTACCTTGCGCCTAAAACTAAACTTGGATCAAGTTTTGAGTTTAAAGTAATCGACAGCCTATATTTTAAAAGAAAGATATGCATTTAGATATAGTGAATAATTTCTTTAAAACGCTATGCAGACCAAAGACTTATCAGACTTCCATGTAGATATTAGTCCGGTCGGTAATACCACCGAAATATGATTCCGTGTGCATTGCTTGTTGAATCTTAAAACTATGCATTTTCTGAATGGTCTCGGGGTACTCTTTAAAATGAAATATGTTTCCATTTTTTGTTTTGAATATTAAGGTATGAAAATTACGATGGCCGAGAAGCTAATCTTAGCAAGAAAAAACGTCAATTACAATCAACAAAACATATTATTTGAGCACAATTCCCTTAAGATAAACACATAAAACAACTTCCAAAACTAAATTGAGACAATGGCCAATCATTCCTTACTCCAGATTAATATTTAGAAAATTACGATGGCCGGGAAGTGTAAGTTTTTTCATAGCTTAGAATCACCATATGTCAAACATCGGTAAAACTGCCGATTGTTGAAAATAAAATAGAATACTAAATCAAATTTAAACTATCATATATAACAAAACATATTTACGGTCAATTGACTAAATTACGATGGTCTCTAAGCACGGTACTTTTATAATCTATAAACCATAAGATAAGGAATCCAGGAATATTAAGGATCTATTTCAATATGGTTAATACAGGATCGATTTTATTTTATAAACACCGTATAAACATTTTTGTTAAACCAGAAAAGCATTTGAAAATACGATGGCCGAAAAGTGCAACTTATTTGTATATTTAACAATCAGCGTTTCTCAAGTATCAGTATAACTATCGACTTTTACAAATCGTTAATAGCATTAATCTACAAGCTATCTATCATTCTATCATTACTATATGACACTTTTCTATTGTTTCGCTTAATTACGATGGCCCATAAGCACGTTACTTTAAAATTCTTTAAATCATATGAACAGACAACATATTATATATTACAAATATATAACCCTTAAGATAATTCTTGCTTTCTTGCTTTGCTTTATTATCCATGTCTCAGGGTTCGTCCAAGAGAGGCTCGGTGACGCGTTTGAAACGCGCACCCTCTATTCTGGCGCGTTTCTTGTTCGCAGAGCGCGTTTTATATGGTTCAGTTTTAAATTCACATTTCACTCGGCAAAACACCTTTTAAGAATAAACACTCTTATTCATAGATCACGAAAATAGTGCATTTACGAAATGGCAGTAAAGGTTTTGGAAACTCTTTCAGTTTCTTGATTTATACATGCATCATTGATTCTGTAAAAGACTTTATTGAATAAGAAGAAACAATGATATAAGGGCTCTCTACATAAGGTTTTCGGGTATAAAAACAAGGATGTTCTTTGCACTTTACATTTTTACGCCCTCGGGCACAATGCATTCAGAAAACTGCACAAATCGGAACCAGTGTGCCAACGTGTATGTCACATGTACATAATGATACACCATAACCTGAATTCGCCTGTTATCTAGGCTCCGATTGACTTACTTAAACCATTTTTGAAATGCAAGCGCCGAAGGCGCGAGCGATTTTTAAAGGATATTTTATCCAAAATATGCATTTCTAGAGTACTGTTATCCTGAAATATAGGCACATCCGGTGCAATAAAAGTATTAACAAATTGAAATGAAAACGCGTGTCCATAATTTTCATGCGTTTTTTTTTTCTTTTCAGCATGCGTTTTTCAAACGCGCGCCCATGATTTCATGCGTTTTTCAGGATTTTGGAGTAAAAAATAACGCAAAAACGCGCCCTCGGACGAACCCTGATGTCTTTTTTGTAGTCAATCTGTGAAAACCGCGTATGTTGACATTCGCTAAGTTTTTCAGTCAATGTCAACATGCGCTGGTTCACTCAGCGAATGTCAAAAATGCCTGAAATTTCCAGGCATTGTCAACATACGCTGAAATTGGCCCCGAAAAATTACACAGATTGACTGATATGCTTTTCGATGAATAAATGATTATGATGGGCTAAACTTATTGTGTGTTTATTGATATCATCACTGTGAAAAGATTTTGATAGGGTAATGAAATGTTACAAAAATATATCAAAGATATAGTTCAAATTAATAAAGGTTAAATAATAGGACCAGTGTTATGAAAGGTGAGGCTACGTTTGTGTTTATTGTTTTACAGACAGAATGTGCTGTTTAATTAGATTTATCCAAAGGCTCATTTTTAGATCGCGATGTTAATTACATTTAATTTGAATTATAGTATAGACTAAACCAATGAATCATAATGCTTGAATTTTAAATGGCAATCGTGAAATCGATTCGAACAACGATCATAGTTATTAGGCCTATATGATCACCATGTTCAAAGACAGAGAAATAAACGCGGATTGATAAGATTTAGACTCTATCAAAGGGATCGTGCATTGCAAGCAGTATCCCACACACATGAATGGAATTATGTGTAAAATAAAACCCTCATTTCACTATGCTTGGATTTCAATTGCAATTGTGCATTCGAACCCAGAAACGCTCACATATATATTTGAAAAGGTCGTTTATAATGACCATTCATAGTCCTATTATTGAGACTATGATGATCCAAAAGCATTATAATTCATAATTATTGGATACATTAAACTATAGGGTCGTTAATGATTTGCGAACATAATATATTTTTCGAATATTATTTTAGTCGATCTGTGTAATTTTGTCGGGGTAAATTTCAGCGTATGTTGACAATGCCTGGAAATATTAGGCATTGTTTACATTCGCTGAGTGAACCAGCGTATGTTGACATTGACTGAGAAATTTAGCAAATGTCAACATACGCGGTTTCCCCAGATTGACTACGACATCTTCATTGTAATTTATTGACAAAGCACATACAAATACATAAAACGGATTACTATGCGGTATCTATTTAAGTTTAAAATTGGTCTGAATAATCATTTATGCTAGTCGAAGGGATAATTTTAAGGGTTATATATGTGTAATGTGTTCATAATATTTATAGAATGTTAAAGCAACATGCTTATGGGCCATCGTAATTTAGCGAAACAGAAGAAAAGTGTCATATAGTTATGATAGAATGATAGAATGATATATAGCATGTAGTTTAATGCTATTGACGATTTGTAGAAGTCGATAATCATACTGGTTCTTGAGAAACGCTGATTGTTAACTATATAAATAAATTGCACTTTTCGGCCATCGTATTTTTCAAATGCTTTTCTGGTTTGAAAATAATTATTATGTGGTGTTTATTACATATAATCATCCTGTTTAACACATGTTGATATTGATCCTTGATATTTCTAGATTCCTAATCATAGGGTTTATAAATTATTAATGCACCGTACTTAGAGGCCATCGTAATTTAGTTAATTGACCGAAAAAACGTGTGTTAAAATAAAAGATAGTTAAAATTCAATTTAACATTAACATTATTTGCAACAATTGGCAGTATTACCGATCTTTGGCATATGGTGAGTCTACGCCATTAAAAATTACACTTTCCGGCCATCGTAATTTTCTAAATGATAATCTGGAGTAATGAATGATTGGTCATTTTGTCAATTAAGTCTTAAAAGCTGTTATATGTGTTTATCTTATGCGAATTTTGTTCAAATAAAATGTTTCGTTAATAATCATTGACGTTTTTCTTGCAAAAAATAGCTTTTGGGCCATCGTAATTTTCATACCTTAATATTCAAAATAAAAAATGGAAACATATTTCATTTTAAAGATGACCCAAAGACCATTCAGAAAATGTATAGTTTCAAGATTTAACAAGAAATGCACACGGAATGGTATTAGCCACCGGACTATATACTCGATGATATATATGGTGGGCTGAAGTCTACTCACACTCTACATTGTTTCAAACAGACTTGATTAGACAGTTACATAAAGCGCTCATATATGTATGTTTCATTTCGGCATTAAAATTTTATAATCTTTATAAAGATAACGAATGGTAAGCCGATTATATCACGTTTATTCTGAACCTCTATCCAACCAAGGCGGATCGTCGTCGCCCACTTTCCCAATCTTCACATTTGTCTTATTGTACACACTGGTCTCAGTACACACACGTTGGAATGGAAGGAAATCACTTCCATAGTGCACTAATGTAGGGATAGTCGGAAATCACTTCCCCAGTGCACACACATCGGAAAGGTCGGAAATGTACATACACGTCTAAAATGTCAAAATCACCCCGGTATATACGAGAGTACTCAACAATTTATTCGGGTAAATTTTTATTCTTTCAGCAGCTAGCTCTTCCTTGCTTGGGATAGGAAAAAGTTATGCAAGCGCCCTTCGGGCTTGGGCATTACCATTTCCTTCCCTCGGGTCAATAACCATGTTAATATGGACCATTCGGCTATTATTCCTATTATATTTTGTCTACCAATAATTCACGGCAGATCGAAAACATGAATCGGATAAACAATGCAAGAAAAGATAACCTGATTTTGGTCCTTTGTTTTTATATGAATTGGCGGTTCTATATGTGCGTGTATTTTTGTGGTATGTGACAAAAACAGGTAACGTCGTTTGCACAGTGTCGCCTTTGGACGTACTTGACGTCGAATGGACGTGCGTATTTGAAATCACACTTAAGTTTTTCTGATGTCATTTTACAACCCCACTCTTAAGATATCATAATGTATGTAGATTTTAAAAGATTGCGACTACTAGTAGTTTGAAGCCTGTCAAATGTATTTAATATGTTACGTGAGTAAAATAATAAATTGCCTATTATCTTCAGATTGCATTTGATATTTTGTGGCTATGCTAGTAATAACTAAATAAAACGAAAATATTCGTTAAATAATATATTTTTTATTTGCAAATGACCATGTATAAAGAAGATGGGTTCACTATTGATGTTGACTTTAAGTGTGAATATCTACTGACAAATCTAGCAACTCTTTCTATCGCTTTTCGTCCCTTTTGAACTATTTTACTAAGGCGATCCTTTTTAGATTTCTTGAAATATGACGCGAGTTCTTTCGACGCGGAGATATTTTCTGCGGTTTCATCATTCAGTTTGATGTTCACTTTACCGCGGCACACGTATTCGACACAATTCAATTCGAACTCGTTGTTCGATTCTGTATTGACTGTCGAGGCAAAAGCGATGAGATCAGTCTGTTCTTGGAGGTTCGCGTCTGGTTGTGATTGCGTTTCGATGTCATGATTACCCGTACGAGAATCGCGAACATCTACTTCGATTGGTTTTGAAACGCCTGTAAATACAATATAATTTGGTTCAAAAACAAGCAGAAATCAAATGAATTTAGTACCATTGCTTCATTATTAAAACGATCCCTGGCACTACAGTATGATATAATTATATTAAAAACACAAATAATATATATGTTGTTGTTTTTTTTTTTGTTATCTGGCATTTGAGTATCATTTAAGAACAATTTTGGCGAATACTATTTTCAAACTCATTCGCATAGTAGTGAGTAAAATTGTTTAAAATGTATATACCTAATATCCTATTCCATCTGTCTTCATTAGTCTCTAAGACCAAATGTGCAGAAAAGTCATGCGTTAGAAAATACATATTGTTGAAATATATCATTTTTTTTAGTTCTGTAGTATCGTAAATTATATTCAAAATTATATTCTTTAAAACGCAGTTACTCTTTTGAAGCAAAAAAGTGTTCTGAAATGTGTAACTATAACGACATGAGCGAGGATTATGGGATTATGATTATGACGCAATAAATGACTTAACACAATACCGTTACGACATAATCACATATTTGGAAAAATCATTAACAATATATTTTTTTTCGCAGCAGCAATTTAACAAATTCAAACACGATTTTGTTTCGAAAATATATTGAGAATACTGCATATTAATTTCAATTTGATAAATAATTCGAATAGCTAGATTACAATTTAAAAACAAAAGTGGGGATGTGTTAAAATGAAGAGCACACCACGAGCTGTTCCTGAAAAAAGGTGTTCCTTTTCAAAATTGATCTAGCTACACATTCTCACAAATTGCCGACTAGCTACAAGAATTAAAGGAACACCTTTTCAACTAATTTTTTTATACTTATCCATTCGAAAATTGTACTTAACTTTCATTCAGACGCATATAGCTAAGCGTGCTACATTGCTATATATCGAAAAAATGGTAGTACATACAAGTATTTAGATTTTCATTTTTCACAAAAGGTGTTTCTTTCCCGATTCTAGCTACCTAGATGAACGAAATTTGATCAGCTAGCTACAAAAATAGGAACAACTTTTTAAAAAGATTATTTTTTCTAAACTTGATTATTTATTGCATACTTCAATGTTTTGAGTGATTTTAGGCTAAAATAAACACTTTTCAAAAATTAGGTCGTGGGTGCCCTTCATAAAATGTATGATTGGGAATGGAAAACTTATGGATGGGAGGTTGGGGGCTTTGCCTTCAACGATGGCTTGTTGCTCTTAATTTGATGAGATATTTCCTATTTCAATGTTTTAAGTAATTTAATGGTCCAAATAACACTTTTTCAGAAATTAGTCGGGTGCCCCTTCTATCATACTTTGATAACTTGAACGGCTTTATCTAATAGGCTTTTATTGAGCATATAGAATCCATAAGCAGGGATGCACATAAGCCTTCGCATTTCGCCGATGGCGAAGGTAAAATCCATTTGGCGAAGGTGAACCAAAATACGTTCGCCAAAATGGCGAAGGTAATTTTTGGGCAAATGCATATTCTTATCGAACAAATATTTTTCATTAGATAATTTCGAAGCGTAGAATTTTGCTCGCGCCTACGGCGCTCGATTAACAGAAAATTACTTAGAATCTGAAATCAAAAATGAATATTTGAAATATAGTATCATCATGTATAAAATGCAAAAAAAAAACAGTTATTTATAATTTTAGATTACTCATTTTGGAAAAATCAGAGAGGCAAGAGTGACAGAAATCAGGGAAAATCAGGAAATTTCAAAATCCCGTTTTCAAATCATGGAAAGTAAGGATAAATAAACCCTTTTGGAGAAATTCAGGGAATTACCATTATGAATCAGGGGTTGTGGTCAAGACATGAGATCAGAAAATCATAATTTGGCGAGTTTCGCGAAGGTAAATCAAAAGTCCTTCGCCAAATTGACAAAGGTAAAAATATCCTTATATGCAACCCTGCATAAGAAATATATACAGGTCGATAGCTTAAAAAGATATATTTGAAAATGTATACTCCCTTAATCCTTTTACTGGAGCTTTCTTAATATGAGATGTACAATTGTGACGTCAACAGTAAGTATTGAAGCCATCTGTATTGTAACCTTTGCGAGATTGACATTTTTAACTTTTCAATTTGTTTATTATTTGTTTTGTACTATTAAACCGTTTGTCTTTTTTACTATGAATTGCAATCGAAAATCACATCAGCAAATTTATTCTTTATTTCAAAACACACACGATTTAACTTTATTTTACCGTTTTAAATTGTTGAGACATTGGTATAATATATATAATAGTTGTAGCATTTGAATTGTCATGATATGGTATAAATATATGGACCCAGAGTCCGATTCAAAGTTACAAATAAAATAAATAAAAAAAATGGATACTTTATGTTACACAATTACATTTGATGCTCCATATTTTACGCAATAATTTCGAAGACAATCGATGACGTAACAATTATAGAAATTTAATTTGACAAGGAGTACATATGTTGCCATGATACACAATTCATTATTGTTCTGAAGACTGAAACATGCCGAAAGTAACTAAAATGTCAAGCAAAAGGGTAATTTAAAATTATATTATTTACTTTTATTTTGCAAAGCTAATAGTCTTACATTTAATGAAAATAATCAGTACTTGAAATTGGTTACAGAAAAATGTTAATGTTAAAATTTGCATTTGCCTTGATAATCCAAAAAAAAAACGTTACACTTGCATATCACTTTCTATGCACTAAACTTAATTTCATTATGATTTATATTCAACATTTACATGCTTAAAAATCGTTCTATTTCGAGCTTGTATGATTTGAATCTATTTGTAACATATCTATTTAATTCCCCCGTCCATTCTTTTAACTTATCATAAAATGTATTCAGTCATAACCTAATGAGTAATCTATTCATTTGTTTCCAACAGCGCATTTATTAACTGCTCATTCATATATTTCACAGAGTTTAGGAGGGTCCAGCGGTACCCGCAGCGGCGACACCAAGCGTCACAAATCACGTAGTCGCACGCGATCATCTCGTCGCCCAAGCAAAACAACGCGCGAACGAAAAGATGCGCGCTGGCGCAAAAATGCTATCGATCCCCGAACGCTCCCGAAACCCGTTCGATCCGAGAGCTATTGGCAATACGTCGCACCGCTGAGACGTTCCAGCCGAAAAAGCGCGGTGAATTATGCAAGTTTACATACTGGATCGACTTCCTCGGATTCCTTTCCTGATAACCATGTATCTACTAAAAGGTCTCGTTCTATTTCCGCTAACGACCGAGCGGTGAAACGGATCAAAGAAGCGATTGCTATGTGCACAGTCAAACCCAATTCTGGCGAGCAGGGACATCCAAAGAGGCGTTCCGCAAAATCGAGTGCTAGTAAAACTGAAACAGATACTGCTGAGGTATGTATTTTTTTTAATTCGTACTTGTCAAAGAGATCCCAAAATGTAGTTTTGAAAAATATTTGTTTTTAAAAATATATTTTTTATAGTTATCATAATGAGTTTTATTAATCAAATACATTTTGATTTTGTTTTAAATTACTGATAGAATATGATCGAATATACTCAATGAATTGTACTAAAATAGAACAGTTGTTTCAGTGTATATATTTGCTTGATTCAAATCAAATACATTGTAGATTTATTTCGTAAGCATCTAGATAATATATTCATCGAAAGCGATTGATCATTAAGAATCAATTTACATGATTTCAGGCCTTACGCATGCGTATAGCTGAACTGGACATAGGCAGTCGCCCATTGCCCGAAACAAATGACATCACACGTTTGACCCACAAGCTCAAGCTACGTCTAGCCAGTCAAGCACCTCGCATAGTGGCACACCTCAATAAATCAGGAAAATACAGTTTTAAGACGACCTTTCCCAGGGTACTGGATGTGACCTTAAAGCATGTGACGCCAGAACAGGATTGCCGTGACGTCATGACGTATCGCGTACGCAGACATGTGATAGCAACGCGGAATAGCTTCGTGTTTTAGGAAGCCTAGAATTTATTAGCAATGTTAACTGTTCGCTGTGATATATAGCCTCAAATACAATATTGATTTACACTTAATTGAACATGTATGATTTCTATGAGCAAAGCTAAATGCTTACTGTGATGTAGTTCTTAAAAAATTATTTGAATGATTCACACTTATATATATATGTGTATAGACAATGGTTTGAACTTACTTTTATTCTGGTGTTTATAGTTCGCCTTAATTTTTCGTTGATATTTAAAGCATTTGTATTAGTTATTAAAATATGACATTGTTACAAATTTTACTGCAATAAATAACTAGCTTTTATCAGTATACGTGTAATACTATTTGTTTCCTTATGACGTCATACTTTATTCAATACGCATTGTTTAAGCTTGGATGCGACTTCCAATAGTATCAAATCATAAATAGTATGAAAAATAAATAAAATTCAGAGAACAGTAGATATCAACCACGATCTCATGCGCCATGTTTATCAAATTGCTATGTATTCAAACAATGATGGTATATGTAAGAATTTCGATTTAAATTTTCACAAAAGGTGTTCCTTTCCCGATTCTATATAGCTGACTAGATGAGCATTCTGAGGTCAGCTATAAGCAAAATATTTTTATTGTGAAAATTATGGTTTCTTGAATTTAGTATCAATGGCCTTTTGTTGAACGTGATTAAAGGCTCAAATTAGCACTTTTTAGAAATTAGGTCGTGGGTTGCCCTTCTAGTAATTTCAGTCAATTTATAATTAATATTTATCAATAGATACACGTGAACATATAGGCCAACATAAACAGTACATTTTTTGTTACTGTTTTTGATAAAAATGCTATAGTGTTCTTTAAGCAATATATAGAATGTAAGAATCGTTAAAGCATAGACTAAGCGATTGCAGCAATTTCCAACAAATATACGAGCGCTTTATTCGATCATGTTTGTTTTTCAATGCAAAGGACAAGGTAAAGAATAGCTGAAGGGAGATAACGTGGAACAAGAGAAGAATAATGAATGAGCAAAGAACTAAAAGAGAGTTAGACAGTAATTTGAGATGGCAGCTCAAAATGCATTCGCATACCGCCACCACATCGTTCTTGCTACCTATATGCAGGTGTCGTGATCAAGGTGGTCAAGATGGAAAACATGTTTGAAAAAGGTCTTCAAAGAATAATTGTGTATGACAAAGCTTATAATCCTTACCTAAGAACAATTTAGGAAGCATTTGAAAGCATTTGAAAAACACAAGCTCGAAGGTCTCAACCGCCTCCTCCCTTCTTCTGCCTTCGAAGGGAACCATTTGTATTAACTAGTGGCATTAAACTCTTTCTTATCATATATATTATTACATGGTTAGGGTGCAGCGCTCATAGAAATGATAAGGAAGGGCTGTGATGCAATATTTATGTGCATTGCACCCGGACTATTTTCCGATTGCACTGCCGAAATCAAATGTTCATTATAAAACAATATAATGATGAATTAATATTTGAATGATTGATTTCACAGAGATTATTTTCTTTTTCAAGATGATTTATAAGCGTTACACATTTCATAATCCATCCTGATTGTCAATATAGTAAAATATATTATATTATCACTCACTATGATTCGGATTCGATGCATCCTATTTGACCCCTTCGTGCAATTAACACCTAACAATATTGAACCTTAATAAGGTATATTCCCATAATATCCATATCAAACACTTTTTTTTATAGAAATGTGTTCGGATCTTTTACCCTTCAACGTCGTGTATATCTAAAAATATATATATTTTTGATCATTTTCGTCGAATTCGCCACCGCCAATTAATCAATTAATTAATTAATGAAAACCAGCCGAAGGCGTACGACTCAAGAATTATTCACAGAAGCTACAGTTAAAACCATTTCTAATCTAAATATCTAACGGAAATTGTTTCGTTTAAATAGTTTCGTTTACTCTTTTTTCTCGTTTACGCATATATCGATTGGTCGTTTAGATGTTTAGCCGTTTTTCCGTTTAGGCGTTTAGGTATTTAGTTCTAGCGTTTAGCTTGCATCGTTTCGCCGTTTGAGTTGTCAAGTTAGAAATGGTTTAACTTTACAACACCTTCCATTCAGCCATTCATGCAAGCGTTCTTGCCCGTACAAAAGAATCTGAAAAAAAAACGCAATTTTCGTAAAAGGATCGGACAGCCAACCCCCAAACCCCCAATTTGAGTTTGGGCCTAAAAACCAACTTGATGCATCTTTGATTCCACGTGTGTCCTATTGCGCAATATAAAGGTAATCGTTGCGGCATGTCACCTTAACCCCCTTTATCCTCTCCCCTCCCCCTCCTAACCCCCCTCCTCCCCCAATCGATCCAGTGCTATAGATCCGTATACCTCTAAGTTGAGTGAAATAGACGCCCCTTTGGCACAAGCAGTAGTGATTCTGTCCTCTTCTTTTATTTCTATTGTCCCTTTGACACTTTCTGGTAAATATTGGGTTGGGTGGTGCATCACAGGGGAGGACAGGTACACAGGATAGGGTGGTGAATGAATTTTTTACCGCTTTTGGATTGTCAAATTGCATTTTTCATTATGTAGCAGTTTCAATCGAGTTTGTAATTAGAATGTCATGTGATAATATAGCTTTTATTTACTGTGCTGGTGATGCGTACTTTCTTTGTATTATCTCATTCACTATGAACGTCATAAAGAAAGGTTGGTATATTAATCTAAATATAGAGGATGCTAATTCAGGAAAACCTTGTACTAATCCGTTGCATTCGAAATTAAATAGTTTGACCAAATATTGTCAAACCATTTTGCAACTCAAAATAATCTCAACAAAAAGTGACGTCTAATAAGACGTTCATGAGCAAAGTGGAAAAAAGAACAACGTTCAAACCACATCGATCCGATTGCACTGTTGTTGCGAATCAAACGTTTGTAACGGTTACTTCAGGTATGGTACTATTGCATTCTTGCAAATATTATTGTTGCCTCTCAATAATGAGTATTATAGCAGTGAAATTGTTTCAAGCTTCATAGGACAATAATGGACCAATGATATGAAAATCCATCCGTTCTTAAGCCTATTTCAATACAGTTGACACTTTTCAAGAAACATGTGTAAGTTGCAATGTGTTGTTTTACATCTATAAAAAGAAAGGATGAGTGAAACAGATATATCAAATTAAGTGCTAAATACACAAATTGAGTAAAATCTGTCAGGTACGAAAAGACGTGGTCATATAAAATGTTATACCAAAACACATACTACGTATACGTTTACTTTAAAGATCATTTATTTTGTGATTCAGGAGAAAGTCAAATTTCGAAACAACTTGCACATACAGCATGTGTGCATTAATGTTACGAAAATATATTTAAAACATACAACCAAAGTATTGAGGATATTGCATTGTTCAGAAATATAGTTATTCATTAAAAAGAGCGATTGGTGCAAGCTTTGCTGCTTTTTTGGAACATAGGAGCCACTTTACTAAGGTACGTTTTTGCGGGTTTAGTGTTTTTAATATGATTCCTAACTAAATTACATATAATCAACTATATAAATACTATCTTTACACCAAACTCATAGATATATCGATGTTCTATCCTTTCTGGTATTTTTTTGGTTTCTATACAGGACTATTTACCGGTTTGGTTGCATGAATCTCAACTTGAAATTGATTATGGTTCTTGCAAAAATACTACGTTTATGAAGATATGGCAATACAGATAATTGACCCAGGTTATTTTTAAAGATGAATATTTGACAGTTTGAAATTTCTTAATTTCTTAACTGCCTCATAGTTACATGTAACAAGATAAGTGATTAGTTGCAATAACTTAACATGACATAAATAACACAATACGCAATATTGAAGAGTTTGACTCTTAAAAGTGCCCCATTACTGCCTATATTTATTGTGTCTGAAGCCGCTTAATCAATGAGGTAAAACCGAATAGCCTGATTTGGTTAGTAGTGGAAAAGCAATGATTGCTACTTTGCATGCAACAAATATAACCCATTGATATAAATTCATTTTGTTTACTATTACATGTGTATGTGGTTTATTTAAATGAACCACATGAAAATAAACTTTAATTTGTTTAAGAGTGTGGCCACATTTATCAAACCAACCTTCAAATGAAATATGTTTAGTTGTAACTTGCTGAAGCTTTCGGCTTAAGAAAATGATATATTCTTAGTTTAGATTACATATATTTTGTCATAACCGAATCAGCATAACTATAACTTTTAAAAATAGTTTTTGCAGTGATTCTGACAACAGATAACTGGGGGAGATCAGACAAGTTTGAACTGTGGGTACCATTTAAGAACATAAAGAGCCGGGGGCGCCAATATATATTCATTGGTATAATTTATAGAGCAAACGCCGCGTTTTCCCTTTAATAAATCCACACCTTAAAATAGCTGTACTCTTTTCCCAAAACCATAATGCATCAAAATCGATTTTTGAAAAATGTTTTATATCTAAAAGTGGAATACATGAGCATGTTGTTTGTAAACTGGTCTGCATGGGTATGTTATACCGGAAAAATTAATTCATGCAGTAGCGACCATGCTTACCCTTAAACAAAAAATACGCATGTACACTTTGAACAAACGGATCCGATAAGAGGTAAATCGACATGATATCTATAACCTTTAGCTTCATTTAATTAGAACAAATGAGTACAAATCAGATGAAAAAAAAAGTTTAGTTTCGACCGACAATCGTCCATGTGAATTGGAGTGCGCGTTATCGTTTATACTATTTGTTTTTGTTTTTTTTTTCTTTTTTGGGGCCTGGCCACAGGGGAAGCTATTCAACGCTTTTAAATCCCGACACACCGTGATTTGGAACGCATTCTTTATGGGAACTCAAAAACTATAAAAAATATCAACTAGCATTTTGCTGCGTTTTTGATTTTCACAAAAAAAAATTAATGCATTCAAACTCTCGGTTTGTTAGGATAAAAATCTCGGTGAAGCTTCCGGTGTGTCCAGGCAATTAAGCATATGTCAGACTGGTCTTTATGTTGGGCGGGCTAAGATCGCAGCCTTTGGCACGTTGTAGTAACACAATGTGTATAGAATCAACACCCTTGCTGTTATTTTGGTGCAAGAATGATCCAACAATGTTGCGATAGCTTAATTGATTCCGTCATGCATTGGGTTAGCCGTCCAAAGAGTAAAGCGAACTTTTCTTGTGTTAAGCTGCAATGAAGTTTCAGCCTTATTCAAACGTATTCCAATCATAAACTTGTTATTGTGCAATTTAATTAAAATTGGCGTCGCGTCGGACCTCAAGGGCGGCCAAACTTGCGATTCTCTTTGATTTGCTCCCGTTTTCCGACATCCACGACCCGACATGTCGGGCTGGGAGTAATGCGTAGCCGATCGACGCCGACTAACAGCAACGGCATCGTGAGGGTGGCCAAAAAAATGCGATATTTGAGTCGGTGACCAACGCCGAATCAAAATTGTAAGTTTAGTCAAAGATAGTAGAGAACAAGATGGGACAGTAAGCGCTTTTAGTGTAACAGGCTCCTCTCTCCCGCAGCAAAATAAGCCTGGTTCGCGATGCACATAGCAGTGCATGTACATGTGTAAACATATGAAGTATCACTCAAAAACAAAATTAATTTGGAAAGAAAAAATAAAACTAAGGTTATTTATTTTGCTTGTTGTGGCAGTAAATGATATGTTGATACCTTAAATAAACCTATTTCTCTCTTTCCAAAAGATACCGAACTGCAAAAAGTTTAATAAATAACTGAAGAATAGAAGATATGACAGGGAAATATCCATCCAAACTTATTGATTAAGTACGATACCAAAATACTGCAACCGTTTTACCATACGAAAAACAATATTCTCAGTGACATCATATTCAGCCTTCATAGATTTTCTCCAGTCTTTTTAAAGGATTGTGCGCGTTTATTTGTCCATTTTTTTGGTCAAATATATCCACAAAAACATTGCCAAAAATCACATGAAAATTCATGTTTCAATGGTTAGATTGGAATGTGATAACATGAGATATAGTAACTTTGTTAATTTTCTTTCGAATAAGTACTTGATGTTTAGGATACATATATTAAATAAAGAATAAAATTCAAGTAATCCGTTCGAAGTATATGTCAATAAATCGTAAGATTTTGAAGATGTAACATGCATAATCAAATTATTTATCTTCATCATGTATGGTGAAGGGCCAACATCACTTATTAAAGCATTAAAACATGTGTTATTCATTGCTAAAACACTAAATTAAAGCTTAAAACTTAGCCTATATCACATTAAAATACACACTGCTTTCTGGATCTATCCAGTCTTATTTCATATGCACACACAAGTAGCGAAAAACATAGCAGTGAATGGAGCTGTCCTATCTTATTCTCTACTATCTTTGGTTTAGTCAAGGCAATAAATATATTCAAAATGCATTCTGTAAAACAACTGTAACCCAAGACACAAAACGTCTCAATATTTATATTTATTAGATGGTTAGGATACTCCGATGGATTTGAAGTAACAATTCTCGTGTACATCAGTCTATAATTACTTTATTTACTAAGTCAGAATTCGTTGCATGTCTGAATAACTGTAACACTCAAGTGATGTTTCAATTTTAAAATACTCAGTAACGTCACATTAGGGCAATAACAAAGAAAGCATTTCCCGATATGTTCTGTCCGATATTTCTAAGCTTATAATGATGCATCCATGTTTTGATCAAACAAGTCAAATTTATCAATACTAAATATGTATACGTGGTTAATGTCATGTTTCAATTACTATATAGATGTTATGCAAGGTCGACAACCTTTCGTTTGCAAGTCCTTGACCCGAAACTTAACTAACTGTATTTTGATGAAGCGTATAACCATTGTTTTGGAAAAGAATATCACAACAACTCAAATCAATTGAAAATCAAAGTACAAAAAACCATACACAATATAAAACCTTGAGGAACCTAAATAGCAAAACGGCATCATGAATCTTTTTTTTTTTTTTTTTTTTTTTATTTTTATTTTTTTTTAAT
>LQRL01102478.1:24411-40165 GCA_001703475.1 Hydroides elegans
CTTGCTTTAGGTAACAGCATGGCTGGGCGCGCTCCTAGGAGAACATGCTATTCCACAGTATGAAATAGACGAGCACACCATTGGTCGACTAGATCAGCTTAGAAGGCGTCACGAAGAACAAGATCGTCTTACAAATGCTGTCATCGCCGACTACACGCAAAAAGCTAAAGAGTATCGCGCTGAAAGTAAGGATATATTATAATTGGATTATTAGGTTTTGGTGATCTCATAATCGTTTGAAGTTTTGAAGTGTTTGTCCTATAAATAAGTAAAATCAAACTCGGTTATCCTTCGATTCGGGAAAAATGTTCTACTTCAACCAAAAGTCGAGACAGGTTGCTTGTTCAATCAACTTATTGTTATTTTTATCATCGAAGGTCATTTTTTGGTATTGTAAATAGTTTAAATCACAAGGTAAAATTTAAGTACATATGTTCCTTTAAATCTAGATTTATGCTATACCCATATTTCCTAATTATAATTATTGAACTTTGGCAGCTGAAAGAATCAGTGGTGTACTCACGAAGCTGCAGATGACTCCGGAGAGTTTGAGTGATAGCGGCACTCTGTACCTGCGCACCCTCTCTCAGGCCGCTCTCGTTATGCAGGCGGCCGACACATCAAATACAAGGTTTAGGGCTAAAAATACACTGCTTCCCTTTTTGATTTGTTCTAACCTTACATAAAGCTCTTGATTGAGCCATAGGAACTACATATATCTTCAAAGTTTTCAAACTTTTTCAAAGATTGTATCTAATTACCTACCAACTTCTAAGATTGCAGGCAACAGTTACTTTGGATATATAGCTTATAAATTATGATATTTCTGTGTGTTTTTGCAATCCTCCATATATTTTATATCTAAATCTTATAAAATCAGGCGCTTTTTAGTCAAACTTTCGATTGAATAGATACCGATTAATGGTAGTCATGATATTTCACTTAATTTAGCGATCTGCCCTAAAAATCACTGTAGTTGTTACCAATCCATGCGCTTTTCTCCTTAAATTGCAGTTTAATGCTGTCGGTGAGTGACGCGGCACAGAAACGCATGCAGCTGGAACAATTGTGTAGAGAGGAGCAGCGGTTGTCTGCGCAGCTACTCAGCAAAACAAAACAGGCGCTCCATCAAGCCAGTCGCTTGAAAAAGTAATTTTCACGTAATTTTCACGTTATTATATTTGGATCGAGAACAATTACCTGTGTCCGTACTTGCCTGTGTACGGGTTTAAATGTGAGGTTGAATCCTTTCGATATTGCCAGATTTTTCAGAACCACTATAAAGATAATCTACATTCCACCATTGCTGACGCGATAAATGTCCCTTATTTGTTACACTGGAACTGTTATGATATTCCATCATATGTTCACAGGGCACTGGCTAGCGTAGAGGAACAATCGAGCCTCCAAGCGCCCGATCTGCAGAAGAAATCAAAGCAAGCGGGCTTCCTGACGAGTAAAGCACGCGAGTATAAGAAGCATATCCATAGTCTTCAGGTTCGCATATGATTGTGAAATCGCTTATTTTAAGGACTCTTTTGTGTGAACAGTCGTGAACAACGGCCTTCATGTGCGAGTTCACTCATACACATAGCACTTTTATGAGTAATTCATGTTTATGAGAGCTTGGTTATTTTTACATGAATAAGTACTATTATATGTATTCTTCGTAAAGATACAGATTCATTTAAAATTTCATGTTCAAGTACCGTAGCATTTTGATATGTAGTGATTTGTATCTACATCTTATTTGCGGATGATACCAAGCAATATACAATTCGGCTCAGCTTGTTCGTAAACTAGGACGGATTATAATATATATAATATAAGTGTAAACCCTTCTTGTGTTACCAGCTTGATCTTGCACATAGCCAAGCGGACCCATCGGTTTACCACAGCGCACTACTTGCCAAATCGGAGGTAAGCAGCTCAAGAAACTACTTTGAGTCGATCATTGAAGAAACCAGATTTGAACAAATTACCAGAAATTATTTGAAAACGTTCGAATAATCTCTTAATTTTTGTGTAAGAGATATTTTGATTAAGATTTATATATTTTCGAAAAAAAAAAGAGTTTGGGATATATTGTGTGTAGATGCTTGTGAGTTTTATATCATATCATATTTTAACATTGTTCTTTACTCGCATTGATGGAAAAACAATTGATTTCAATATGTTCATGCTTTGCTTGGAGTTTATGTGCAGGAATGAAAAAATAACAATAAGTTACCAAGCTTTTCAGGCTCATATTAAGCATTTTACTTCTATCAAATTGGATTTAACTGCTTAGAAATTGAAGTACATGATTTTTATATTCATAGTACACTCATCAAGTTCGCATGCTATATATTGTGTTGCATTTGTTAAGGAGCTGACCAAAATCAAAGAAGAGCTTAAACCACTAAAGGCCAAACTAGAAAGTTACCATCAACTACCTCCCGTGAGTAATAATTTCGATTACCGTAAAAAGGAATAAGCATGGGAAATAGTATTTTTCCACAGTGTTCGTCTCTCTATCTAAAGAATAAATCTACATTTTTGTACATGTAAAAGCGTTTGAGTGGAGAGTTGTTGATAAGGTCTTTATATAAATGTTTAAAAACTATAAATTGAATTAAAAACAATGAATTGAATTTTAAAATAATTGAATCAAAGTCATATTTCTTTCAGGATTTATCTCTAGCTACTGTCAAAGTTGGAGAGGCGCGGCGAGAACTTGTAAGTATAACTGTTTGTGGTTGTTTAGTTGATATATCAAAATATGGATATCTCAAATAACATTTTTGTAGGCAAATGAATACAAAGCTAACATTTTCCCTGATATAAGATATTGAAGCCGGGTCGCAATAGTTGCGTGCAAAATTGGAGTTTAAAATATATGAAATCTACACGAATAAATAAGTTTATTGTTATTGTATTGGGCGTACAACTAATCATGCGATTGATCAATTATGTGATTATACTAAGATGTTATGTAATCGTTGTTATCTATTTAATTGTTATTTTAGGAACAACTTGAAGACGAGTTATCGCGACACATCAATATGATGCACTTGTGATGAAATGTTGACTAGTCCGCGAAGTTATAGTTAATCCACTATTTTAGAAAGGTCTCCATACACAATTTTTGACTGTTGCATTACATAGAAGATGATGAATGTAAGGAACCTAAGAAAAAAATCAGGTTGAAGGCTTGCATGCATGCAGTCAAAGTTAGTGAATACATTTTGCTGTTTCCTTAATGACCTTCTGTTAGGATCAAAGTGTTTTGAATGGTCCACATTTCTTGATGTTTGACTATTGAGAACAAGCAAGAATAATGTTCTAAGCCTATTTGTAATGTTGAGATTGTATGCTACTTACAAACTATGCGAATGTATCACACGATAAATTGTTATCATATATCTTCAGAAAATTACAGTCTATATAATGGCATATTTAAAGCAAGCCGTTTATTAGTTTAGAGTGAATTTCAGGTGAATGGTGATAAATCATCGAAAGTTATAAATAAATGAATGTCAGTGATCAAAGCTCAATGCTTGAAGAAGGACCGGAAATGTTCATGGCTGTACTTCGACTATGTGCCTAAACCTAAACGCATTCTTTTGTGCAAATCTTTGATTTTTATAATTGTTTTTAAGCACGTTCTTTTGTAGTGTAATACAGAAAATATAAGAATTGTTGGGTAACGGATTTCACTAATGATATTTTACCAAGCCGATTGTGTTCAGCAAAGAGTTTTATAATTGTTGTAAGTACTATTGCATAAAATGTGTTAAAATAAACGAAGAACTGTTTTCAATTTTTATTTATATATATATCACTCAATGGAATCAAATGTACACTTCCTAAAAAATAAACTAAGTCAATCAATTGTATAACATCAATGCCGCTTTATAATGGTAAGCACCAAATTTATGAGGCTTTTTTACCAAATAATTTACCGTAGTTTTAGGATTATAATACGCACACACGAGTATAGAAATACATGTTTATAATATGAACAAGGATGAAAGATAAGGATGAAGGATGAACGATAAACACGAAATATCATATTTCGTGTTTATCTTTCATCCGTATCGCCTCAGAAATACAAATTTAATATAATGTGAAATTCAACAAAACAATTATACAGCACCGCGTTTTATTTTAAGGAAAATCTTATACGGAAATATAAGAATCAAACGAGTAAATAATTCAAGGAAAAATATTAACAACAAAAATATGTTCGACGTTTCGGATTATAACGAGCACCCTCGATCTTGGCCTTATTTTAGAAAACAAAAACAAAAATGCGTATTCTATTCCGAAACATACGGTAAACAATATTATGTAAACAAAATCTTGCTGCCATTGCTTCTTCAGGAGAAAAATACCAAGCAAATTAATTGTATATACTAATATACTACTTTTATCTACTAATAAAATAAACATTTTAAAATGTGAATAAACTACAAATCGAGATAGAATATAGTATATTTGCCTACCAAATCACAAGTATGCTAATTAAATTGATATAACATTTAATACATGAAATTATGACTATGTTCATGATTGTTTGACGCCTTACAAACAAAATATTGCTTTAAATATTCTATAAAAATATATCAATATTTACAAACCATCTATAAACAATTCACGTAAATAACTACATTTTCCTTAGAAAATTGTTTAAAGCTGATAAATTCCTGGTTTGATGAAAAAAATAAGCTCTGGCTAACTTTAGGATGGACAGTAACATTGAGCGTGGCATAACTTGAACACAATACACGATGGATATGCATGTATCTACCCTGTTTCTAGATTTAATTAAAATCCATAAAAGAGCCGCATATTAAACACAATATTTCAATAAGTAAACCGCAAAAAAAAAAAAAAAAAAAATCATACGTATTATGAACAATATTTCATCGTTGATTACTATTTCTATACTTCCAACATGTATATCACAGCTATTCTTTTAAAATAACAATCACGACTGATAAGTCTTCATAATATTGCGCCAGCGCAAATACAAATCCGCTTTGGGCGTTTCCCACAACCTCCCAAGCACCTGCCAACCCCGTTTTGCCGTTAGCAACAGGTACTCATTCCCCGGATCCTGTGAGTAACTATAGGCACCCATAACGAGCGACTGAGCAAAACGCCCCGCCGTCAGCACCCTTAAGGCATCAAACTCGTGCTCATTTAACGCGTTGCACTGATTAAACCCCATAATCACATGACCACCCACGTCCAGCGGGTCCATGAAGGTATTATCGACCATAAGGTACACGATAGCTACGGCCACGTCCATAACAATGAAGGCCTCATGCATGTCGCCGAAATCTAAGATGGTTGCTATGGAGTATTTGTCGACTTCCGTTTGCTCGTTGCTAGGGCGTTCGCTCACGATGATGTTCTGCTCGGTGAAGTCGGCATGGATAACACCTTTGTGAAAAGATTTATAATTCATTCAAATGGTGGTTAGAATTGTTCTCTGCAATCTTTTCGTTTACAAGAAATTGCAATAAACCAGTAAAACTTAATTTGTTGACGTGCATCTATTTTCTATATTGCTAAAATCATTACCCATATGACCCATTGAAAATAGGTCACATTTCGCTGGCCAGTCTTCTCGGAACGCGTTTGTACACCCTGAAATCATGTAGATGTTTTACTTATACAGGGTTCGAAATTAATTCGGAATAATTTGTTGTAATAGTTACATGTTTGTTTGCTCCTGAATAAAAGTATATTTATTTTTAGATAAGTACATAGATACACCTTTTATGAATATAATGATATAAAATTTGTCCTGTTTATGTAACCTATAATTGAATTATGACCCAGAAAATGAGAGGTGGTACACATGCTAAAGTGTTGATACACTAAACTCTATTGCATTCTAGTGCACAGAATCTATGGGCGCGTTTTCCACTGTGCGTTCTTCACGGTGTTCTTATGGATTTTCGACGAAAGAAAATCCTCACCTCCTTTTTAAATCTCATTAATTTGGCATGAATATGTAGGTCATATTTAATAAAAATCATACATAATTATTCCCAAATGAATAAACATATTATACAACTTAAAATTATTCATTCTTATTTTGTACACCTCTGGATCCAGCCCCATGAAAATTTATATTCCAAATTAGATTCGGACCCTGTATTTTCGGACAAAATCGGCATTCTTTTGAGCTTGATTGTGTTTTAACGTTTTATCATTTTTTTCGATCGGCTAGTTAAATGGTGAATGGACCATTTAATAAATGTTACTTGAATAAATCCAATGAATAAACGTAAAAACACGATCAAACTCAAAAGAGTGCTTATTTTATCCGCAAATATGATTAAATCTTCTATAGAACGCCGCAGTCCGAACCTGATTTCACTCATATTGTAACGACAACAATTCAACGAACTTATAGAAAACTTGAACATCCCTGATGATTCGGAAGTTTTAAGCAGGTCAGACGTATAGAGTGAATTTTCGGTTTTAATAAAACCAATGTTTTAAAACCAATAAATGAATGACAGTGCTCATAGCTTAAAGGCAAAGCATCGTCTGAGTCTTTTTTCAAAATGTGCTTCGATCTTCTTTCTAAACATCTAAGCATACTTTAGCGCAAATCTTTAAACAAATCATGATTTTCATTCTCGTTATTTGGTAGGTTAATCCAGAAAGTATTTTTTTAAAGAAAATGTTGGGGTATGAATTTAACTTTTGATGTATACCAAGCCGATTTTGTTCAGTAAAGAGTGTTAAATTGTTGTGAGTGCAATTGCATGAAATGTGTTAAAATAAACGATAAACGGTTTTAAAATGTGTAATATAAATATATCACTCAATGAAATCAAATGTGCACTTCTTAAAAAAAAAGGTAATCAATTGTATAACATCAATATCTCGATACCATGGTAAGCACCAGATTTATTAGACTTTTTTTTACCAATGAATTTACCGTAGTTTTACGATTATAATACGCACGCACGATTATAGAACTACATGTACATATTTCATGTTTATTTTTCATCCTTTACCTCGGAAACACAAATTTGAAAATTAAACATTACACACATATAGTACCGCGTTTTATTTTAAGAAAACCCCTTACCTAAAAATAAAATTCAAGACTAGTAAATAATGCAAGAACAAAATTACAACACAAATATGTTAAGTTTCCTATTAAAATGTGCACCCTCGATTTTGGCCTTATTCTAAGAAAAAAAAAGCTGTCATTGTTTCTTCAGGAAAATACCAAACTAATTGCATATATACTAATATACTACATCTATTTATAAAATAAACATTTTAAAATGTGAATGAACTACAAATCGAGATAGTATATAGTATATTTACCTACTAAATCACAAGTTTTCTAATCTATATTACATTTAATACATGCGATGATGACTATGTTTATGATTGATATGTGTATAACAAACAAAATATTGCTTTAAATATTCTATAAAAATATATCGATATTGACAAACCACCTCTGAACAATTCACGTATATAATTATATTTTCCTTAGAAAATTGCTTAAAGCTGATAAATTCTCGGCTTGATGAAAGCACAAGAATAAGCTTTGGGTACCCTTAGGATGGACAATAAAACAGAGCTTTGCATAACTTGAACACAATACACGATGGATATGCATGTATTTAACCTGTTTCTAGATTTAATTAAAAATCTATAAAACGGCGGAATATTAAAAAACATAGGCATCAGAGATGCAAAGCCCCCAGCCTATGCAAAACATTGTTTATCACGCGTAATTGTCGATTAAAAGAAGCAGGTCAAAATAACTATCTTTCTCACAACGTCTTTCTCTCAACGCCTTTCTCACACCGTTTTTCTCACAACGTCTTTCTCACTATGTCTTTCTCACAACGTCTTTCTCACAACATCTTATTCACAACGTCTTTCTCACAGCAACTTTCTCACACTGTTGCCCTTACATATTGGTCCACACAACGTAGTCCTCACAAAGTCAAAATATTCGCGTAATCCCTTTGTGCTGTACACATATCCAAAAATATCTCAAATGTTCAGACCCAAGTTATTTCATCATTTTTTTGTTGATCAAACTGAAACCTCCACGTTGCACATCTACAATATATATTCTGTCACTGTATGAAGTTTCAGAACCCTAGGACAGAGGCTTCATACCAAAGTGTCGCGGACAAAGAGTTGTATAAATATCCCAAAATATCTCAAATTCGTCTAAGTTCAGACCCCCGTCATTTCGACAATTATGGTCGATCAAATTGAAACCTCGACGGTGCACATCTGCAATATATATACTTTCATTGTGTGAAGTTTCTGAACCCTAGGACAGAGGCTTCATGCCAAAGTGTCGCGGACAAACTGTTGTATAAATATCCAAAAATATCTCAAATTTGTCTAAGTTCAGACCCCCGTAATTTCGACAATTTCTGGTCGGTCAAACTGAAACCTCGACATTGCACATCTGCAATATATATTCTTTCACTGTGTGAAGTTTCAGAGCCCTAGGACAGAGGCTTCATGCCAAAGTGTCGCGGACAAACTGTTGTATAAATATCCCAAAATATCTCAAATTCGTCTATGTTCAGACCCCCGTAATTTCGACAATTTTTGGTCGATCAGACCGAAACTTCGACGTTGCACATCTGCAATATATATTCTTTCACTGTGTGAAGTTTCAGAACCCTAGGACAGAGGCTTCATACCAAAGTGTCGCGGACAAACTGTTGTATAAATATCCCAAAATATCTCAAATTCGTCTAAGTTCAGACCCCCGTAATTTCGACAATTTTTTGTCGATCAAACTGAAACCTCGACGTTGTACATTTGCAATATATATTCTTTCAATGTGTGAAGTTTCAGAACCCTAGGACAAAGGCTTCATGCCAAAATGCCGCGGACAAACTACTGCACCTAAAATGTTAACAGACGGACAGACGGACGGACAGACGGACGGACGGACGGACGGAATGGGGGATAGCAATAGCCCTCAGCCAAATTGGTTGGCTGGGGGCTAACAATATTTCAAAAAGTAAGCCGCAAAAGGTACATACATTGTAAATCATACGTAATTTGAACAATATAGAACCGTTGATTACTATTTTTATACTTCCCATTTCTATAGATTCTATCACAGTTATTTTTTAAAAATATCAATCACGACTGATAAGTCTTCATAATATTGCGCCAGCGCAAACACAAATCCGCTTTGGGCGTTTCCCACAACTTCCCAAGCACCTGCCAACCCCGTTTCGCCGTTAGCAACAGGTACTCATTTCCCGGATCCTGTGAGTAACTATAAGCACCCATAACGAGCGACTGAGCAAAACGCCCCGCCGTCAACACCCTTAAGGCATCAAACTCGTGCTCATTTAACGCGTTGCACTGGTTGAACCCCATAATCACATGACCGCCCACGTCCAGCGGGTCCATAAAGGTGTTATCGACCATAAGGTACATAATGGCTACGGCCACGTCCATGACAATAAAGGCCTCATGCATGTCGCCGAAATCTAAGATGGTTGCTATGGAGTATTTGTCGACTTCCGTTTGCTCGTTGCTAGGGCGTTCGCTCACGATAATGTTCTGCTCGTTGAAGTCGGCATGGATAACACCTTTTGTGAAAAGAGTCAGAGAGTGTATAAAGTATTAATATTGAGGTTGACCGTTGAAATTGATTAGTATATTGCATTGGACAAAGTATCACTGCAATCAGATATTGAAACCACATATAGGCAGCATATAAAGACAATGAAATAAGTTCGTACTTAAACACAGAGCCTGCTTGAAAATTCTTCTGACACAAGTTTTGCAAGGAAAATCGTACCATCATATTATGACTTTTTCCAAACCATGTATAGAACGAACCTGATTTCGCTAATTCCAGCGACCACAAAACTTATAGATAAACTTCAATATCCCTGATGATTCGTTGCCACCGTTCACAAATCGTTTCCTTCGGCGTTCGCCAAAACTCTTCCCAGATTTCATTCCAACCTTCACCAACAGCATAAACGTTGCTAGGCTCTACATGGGACGAATGCGCATTCATAACAAACGAAACGGCGCATTTTGCAATAATAAAGAGAGGCAAAGAGTCCCATTCTCCGTCCGTTAACGGGTAATACTGACTGTAGCCCGCAAGTAAGAAACCACCTACATCCATGGGGTCGACGTATAATAGGTTTTTAGAACTGTTCATACAGTGCATGATACAGGTTGCAATATCTTCGATTAAAGCACTGTTGGATACGTCGTGTAAGTCTATGACACCCATGAATTCAACAGATACGGGTGATGTTAACATTTCTGTTTGTTTGTTCTCACGTTGTGTTTTAGGTGTACGTATATTTGTTTCATATCTTGATGACATGTAGATATTCAAAGGGTGGGCTTGCAACGGTGAGACGATTATGTTTTCGTCATGAAAATCGCAGTGAATGATACCTGCAACAGAGATGGAAGACGGCTGTTCAAAGAGTGCCACGGAACTAAAATGCCATAATACCGCTTAACAAAGAAGCAAACAAAAACAAACAGGCATGGTTTGCGTAGAAAAAGTAAACAAAAACAAATAAACAACAAAGCTAAGAAAGCTCAAATGAAATGACCAACATAACTGAACCAACATAAGAGCATAACAACAAGGAAAACATATTGTGTAGTCACCAAAGGTTAATATTAATGTCCAGAAGCTGCAAAGTTAACTTAAAACACAAAAACAACAAAACAAAAACATTAAGGAGTAACCAACTAAAACTTCACATAAAAATGACATTCAACTGGACTAACAAAGCAAAGGAACGAAAAGAGGTGATAATAAAGGGAAGAAAACAACATACATGCATTGACAAATAAAACATGTTTATAACTAAACAATGAATAAACTATAAAACTCTTGATAAATTGGTATTTACTTCTTATATTAGAATATTATAAAACGTTGGTGTTAAACTGTGACTTTAATCGCCAGGACATTAAGCCATTAAGTCAAGAAAATCCATATTTTTTGGTTTTGAACAGTGCGCTTGGTCTTATTAATCATTTCAATTTAAGAATATAAACACAAAAAAACATGCAATAAAAATAATACTTCATGTTTTCAGGAAAATACCGTAAAATATTTGCCCCTCGGGAAACCGCCCGGGAGGGACCTCAGGCTGCGCCTTCGGTCCCTCCCGAACGGTCTCCCTCGGGGCAAATATTTTACGGTGTTTTCCTGAAAACATGAAGTATTATTATATTATACATTTTCTTTTTAACTGACTACGACTTAATTGAAATTGACATCATAGCTTCAAATTTCAATAAAACATAAAAGAACCAAACCTTTTCGATACTTGTCAAAGTTTGGCAGAACTTCCTTTTCGAAAGCTTCAATAACTTCCGTAACAATCTATGTAAAAGTAAAATAAACACAGTAGAATTAACCAAGCGTTCATTGAAGGCGCATACTTAACAGAATAAAACCAAAGCGTGTATTTTTACGCTTTTTTTTAAAATCCAATTCCAAATTGCAAAAAAATAGCCATTCTTGTACTCATCCTATTTAATCCCATAAACAGATTTCTGATTAATATGTTGGTACTTATATTCGAATATGGAAGTGTGAACAAATATGCCGGATAGAGGATACGTCCGAAATATTAAAACATTTAAGGGCTTAGCCGATGCATAAAAAAAGTAAACAAAGCACCTGTTTATGTTTGGGGTCGTTGACGGCAAAGAGGAAATCTCGGAGGTCGGAGAGGCATTTGAGGCTCCAAATCGTTTTCATCTCCGTCATCAGAGGATGTGAGTAGCCCTGAAAAAAGTATCATACATGAATGTTAAAAGAAAACCAAATCATTTTTTAATATATACAAGCAATAGTTTTTTTATTTGACTTTTCGTAAAATGTATCTATATTGAGTTGTATAGAGCCTTTTAGATATCGAGCTACGACGACAGATATGAAACTTATGAAATTATTTCACAGTGTGTTTTCAACAACGCTTATTAGCAGTCAATGCCCTTCGATATAAAAAAAAATGGTTAAAACTGAATAATCTTAAATAATAGAAGATGAACGATCAATTATGAAAAGAGAATAGGACTAACGATCAACACAGGAAGCAAGACAATGTCATAATCTCACGCATACAGTTGTTTACCGGTACTTATTTGCTATCCAATATAAATGTACGTTATGCAGTCCATTATTATGTTGTATGGAATGAAAAGAAAAACAATCGATGTTTCATATAAGAAGAAACATTCATGTCTTTCAACGTGTGTTCCAGAAACCCTAGAATGTTTTACCTCAAGCGCTTTATTGAACTTGCCGAGCAGACATCCGGCCTCGTAGAGTATGGCGGGTGTGTAGGGCACCGAATGAAGCGTGATGCCAGGAATGAACGTCATCAAGCGAACCACGTTCACAGCTGAAGGTCTCTCCTCTTTCTGTGTATCTATTTGAGAGTAGTGAAATTTGGTGCGTAATGCACACTTGTATGTCATTTCTAAATATGAGGAGAGCATCCTGTAACATTTACCATAACAAATATGTAAAATTCAACACTTTTGGAAAATTACAAGCAAAGTAGTAACTACAATATACTTTTCAATGTGATTCAATAATGGAACAGGGATATCATTTCTCCTTCTTTTCTTAAACCATAACTTTTCGTTAGGGCAGGGTCTATACGCTTTCAAATCTACATGAAACATTGAAAGTCTGTGTGTCTGCAACACGAACAAGAACATTATAAAAAACATTTACTAACAGACATTCGGGATATCTTTACATACCGTTGTTGTTAATGACTTTTCCGCTCTCGTCCAGATTCTCCATTACGAGTCGCTCTCTCCTCAGGTCTTCACCATGGATGTTCAGCGTGGGCTGCATCACGTTGATACCGTTGGCGAGTAAGATGTTGATCACCTCGTGCTGTGCCTCTATTAAATTTCAAAATAAAAGAAAAGTCACGTGCATAAAGTAGCCTGCAAACGGACAGACGGACATACTATTTCAACCGACTATTCTCTCGTTTAACGGGGAATGAAGACTCATTCTGTGGGCAATGTATCCATTACAAGTCATGTCTGTCTTTGGAAAAATGTCCGAAGTCTGTCATTGGAAAATGTTCGGACATCAAACAATATCTTTAGGTTATTGTAGTCGATCAAACTGACATGACCTCCCTTGTATCACCCAATATTCAACTTCTAAACGCTACTTGTTTACATGGTATTTATGAGTTCAATAACATATAATTATATTAAATACAAGGACAAAAGATAAACAAATGATAAAATAAAATCCCTCTTTAACGACAATGTAAATAGGTCCTTTAAGGTTCTTACAGATAGATACCACCAATTAATAGATCATTACCCGTTGGAGTTTTGACTGATAAGGCCTACCACGGACGTGTTTTGATGGACTTAAACGTTCTCACATATAGATATACCCAAATCTATAGATCTTGGGTCCTATATGGTCTACCTACCGACGTGTTTTGAAGGACTTGCTTTGCTGTTAAGGATTTTGAGTGTGTAGCCGTGCGGATGGATTTGTTTGATATGTGGATTGTCCCAAGCTGTCTCATCTACCATAACCTTGAAAAGATAAAACCATATGACCTCATCAAGCCTATTAAATAAACATGCCGCCTTAAAAACAGGCTGAATAATCGGGCAACTACAACAAGCACAAGGCGTCATCAATGAACCGTCGAAAGATCAAAATATGCGAATAAGGGATCTCTGAGGAAATACAACCGAAAACGAGGCCAAGCAGTATATGCGCCCTGCCTTTATCGGCATGGTTGCGGGGTGTTATGTAACACTGTGTTACAAATTGGCACCTCAAAAATTATACATGAAAGGCAAAGTGTGTTTTTATATGATTTTTGCCTGCTGAACCCGAATTCGAAGTCCATTTTGTTCCATCACGTCACAATTTTCTGTAATTTGCATTTTAAATATTGCATTTTTTCTCCATTTTTGTCAAAATAAACTCCAATTTGGTAAATATTTTAAATGAATTGATTATGAAAGATTTGAAATGAACTCTATATAAATGTTTGACCACTATATTGACTATAAATATATATTTTATCCAGAAATACAAACTAACATATTCTGATAACTTCCCGAACATAGGGGTACCCTAGGCAGAGTCATCAAAATTAAATAGGATTTTTTAAAAAATATTTTCTTTGAGCGATCGGGCAAACTAAAGTCTTACAACGATATTCCTATTAATATTATCCATGAAAATGCCTAGAGCCTGTGGTATTACCATGTAAATAATAAAATTTAAGCTCACAATCTTAAGGAATGCGCGGCCCATTTAAGTCCATGAGAACTACATTCTTTTACGCTTAAAGTAGATTTTCAATATAACGATTTTTACAAATGCATTTTTATATTTTATATTGTATAAATGTTTAATAATGAATAGAATAAAGTCAAAATTCCTATATTTTTTATGTTTCTCACGTAAATATGATAACCTGAACATTGGCATTGCGATAGCCTGAACTTCCGATTGCTTTTCGTGTGTAAAATACATTTTTAAAAAGAAAATTGTAACATTATGAGCCAAAATCATTATTCCTGAACATCTTTATAATCGTTTTAGGGATATTTAGACATTAACTCATTGAAATTCGTATAAGGAATGTTTTTTTTTTAGAAAAAGAAATATTTTCTTTGAGATTTATGTATGAATCACTAATATTTTCATAGTTAATGATGAAATTGTATGTAAAAACATCTTTGCTGGATAGATTTTGATTAATGAAAACCGAAAAACTAAAATCTGAGTAGGTTAAAATTGTAATTTAAAAAATTATCTCAAACTATAAAGTCGGAACCATAAAAAATCGTCAAAAATGCCAAAAATGAAAAATCCATTTTACAGAAAAACGGGACGTGATAGAACATTTTTAAGTTCAGATTCGTAATCAGCATGGTCGAGTTTATAAAGTAGACACAATCTCATCCATGTATATTTTTGAGTGTAACACAGTGTAATCGGTGTAGCCTTTTATAGCGCATCACCACAAGTACACGAGTATTGTATTGCAAGAAATGGCAAAAGCATAAACAATATATCATGTGCATTGCTGATCAAATTTTCTTTGTAAAGTTTGAAAAAAGCTTAATAATTCTTCAAGTTTATTCATTAGAGTCTAATAGAAAATGCCTTCCAGTATATCGAACATACAAATTGAATATGTTTAGTTTCACATTGATTTGGCCTTTGATATCAATCTTAGTTAACTATTCCTTTGTATTTGTCCATTGTCATTTCTTTTTAATCTATATATATATATTTAATATTGGAACAAAAAACTCCATCAATTATACATAGTAGAAAGGCCTCGGCTGCGCCTCGGAACTGTTCAATATTTCATGGATTGTCCTCGCAGCCATAGCCTAAAATCCTTGTTTGAGGTATATTTCAAACGTTTTTTAAGTTTCCGGAATAATCATACATTTTTAACAAACTGAAAGTTATGAGAAATAACTTTCCTCTTTCTTTTTCCGATATAAGACTTAATATTTTTACATGCTTGAGATGCTTTTCACGATTTTATCAAAATAATTTGGGAATAGATATGAGGATGATTATTTATTGTATATTAATACAATAAAAAATTAAAATTTATTATCTATATTCAATATTTATGATTTAAACATTTATTTTTTATGTATCCTTGAAAAAACCCAACTGCAAGGGATATTATGGTATTTTCTTATTGACATGTTT
>LQRL01102479.1:0-23836 GCA_001703475.1 Hydroides elegans
TGTTCGACCTCGTCCTCGTCCATCGTTGAATTTTATCTGAGGAGGGTTGTGTGTGGGACCCCTTTTATATGAGATACGGAGACGCGTATTACGTCATACAAAAAAAATCTCCCGCGAAAAATTTCCCGAAATGACCTCAGCCAATGGTGTTCACGTGATAGGGGTATGCTTCACTGATGATACAAAAAGAAAGCATCCCATGAGTATATGTGTTTCAAAAAGTGATTTATTTTTCATGATATGACAACCCCTTTTGCCTTTTTCCCATAATCAGTTGTTCGGTGTACCCATGACCTCATTGGTTTTTCCCGCCTGTGGTTGGAATAACCACGGGGAATACCCATAACATGTCTCAGCTTGCACTGATGACGTCAGCGTAAAAGAACATATTCGTGCTTGCACGGATGAGTCATAGGGCTCATATCAACTACCCTTACCCTACTGACATAAATGACGTAAACGGAAAACCACATTTAATCTTCAGGGTCAAAATATTTGTTCTTCATAAAATAAATAGATTGATAAGAAACAAACTTTCTTTGGCAGAAACGAGATTGAGGGCATATCACAAATACATCTAATTCGTGATTATGTTCAGCTAAAACCTAATGGCAATTTCGATTTCAAAGAAAGCATCCCAAAAGGGTTGAAATCCAAGCTGCAAAATGAACAGTGAAATCCATCCCACTATTTTCAAAACAAATATAAAATGTGCATGTAACTCGAACTTATTTGAATTATTTTTAGATATTTTTCAAAATGTGGGAGTAACATTATCGATTACGAGATTTCGTTCAACGTATCGAAAAATTCTCTCGAATTCTTTACGTCACATTTATACTAATGACTTTCGGAGGCCTCAATCGCTTCGTGATGCCAACACCTCATTCGAAGCCCCTGATTTAGGGGCTCATCACACATTTAAAGATGCTGGGGGCGTCCGGAAGCCAAGGCTAAAGGTTCATAGTTTAGTGAATTAACACGTAGGAGAGCGTGACTTTGCAAAGGTATGAGGGGTTTTGGATGTTTTCATACGGCGGAAAAAAATAACTTTCGTTGAAAAATATTTCCCGCATACTTGCAAAAGTTATTCTTTCCGCCGCATGAAAACATCCCGTTCTAGCCACTAAAATCCCACATACCTTTGCAAAGTCACGCTTTTCTACGTGTTAATTCACTCACGTCTATATTCTTAAATGCTCAAAAAGGTCTCGAATTTTACAACGAAAATTGCCCGATGTGTATCGAATTAATGTAATTAAGGCGGTTATATCCCTGGTAGCATTACTCCAAAGGGGTAAACGTTAACATTTTAATATTGTTTTGACAAAAAATAATTGCTGTAAGCGTCTTGTCATGCGCTTTGATCCAATACTGAATAAATACCACAGCGCAGTCCATGTTTTCTTTCCCCTCATAGCGTATGACTTACAATCTCCGTAAAATGGACCGGGATTTGTCTCATCGCACAAAGCACTAAGCTGATTGCCTTTTCGCCGCTCCACCTGTCACACCATACTAACCCGTGTAAAACAGCTCGGTGACAGATCCAAGTGGGTGGTTGTTCATTTACCCGTGTTGCGCCGGGCAGAGTCAAAGATTTATTGTGACATGAGACGTCTTGGTAAAAAGAAGTATGAGGTTTGGAGTAGCCAAACCGATCAAGTATGTTATTTATTTGTGCCTTAGATGGGTGGTGGTTGATTGGCCTCGAAAAATCATATATCACCTGAAGAAACTATGAATATGTTCAATTTGAATATATAACAAAATATGCGATTCAAAATTCATGGAACAAGTACCATCTTAACAATGCATGCCCGCAAAATTGGACAGTAACCGGTCGTTTTCCTTGGCGTTGCAACGTTAAACGAATATTTGTCTCGCGTCCGACCTCGTCGCGGCGTCGGTACTACAATCAGTTCCCATGTCTGCCCGAAAATGCCTAGTATGTATCTAAACAATACAGTAAGAATACCCATTAAAACGAGTTATTAAAAGAAATTTAAATCTTTTAAAGAGTACTTTACAATTATAAAATTATTTAATTGATCTGGTAAGACAAAATAAAGGCGATGTGATTTATTGATCAAAATACATGTATTTTTATTATTGGGCAATAAACAAATATTACAACGATGTTATCATACCTTGAATTGTTTCACATTTGGTGTCTACACAAATGTTGTTTTTTTTTTTCGTATAAGAATGTGGTTTATTATCACAATGCACCCTTAAATTAATTATTGTATAAAACATATTGTCCTCGTATGGCTTGGTAGTGTAAGAGAGCATTGGAGGATGGGGTGAGTCCAAACTGTTAGAAAATGATCCGGAGTACACGAATTTCCTTCGACAGAGGCAATAAGATCAGGTTGCAAAATATAAGTGATGATATCGGTAAACATACATGTTCTTGTGAAAATTGAAATAAATGATGTCATATAATTATGCCGACTAGAAAGGTTTTAGGAACCATATAACAATCAAACCATATCACATTTCTTATATCAGGAAATGTTGACGCATATATTAATGCATACATGTATGTACGCAGATACAATGCGCAGAGCTCGCGACTTTTGAGCCACAAAAAATCAGGGAACAGTCGAGTAGATGCTATAGATATGTGGAAACGAAAGAAAATAATAGCACTTTTCACATCTATTGTATGTTCTATCAAATATGGCATACAGTAATTCATCACCTGTTTAATCGATATAGACCAACAATCAACTCATAATAGTTCATGTTCATTATATTTAACCGATTTCTGCCAGTTCCTAGTAATACTCTAAATAATTAAAGTATAGAGCATTGATGCATGCTCCCGATTGTTGCCACATGCACCCTCATTTGGTATCACTGCCCTGCTCCAGGGTTCCATGAAATAACAGGGAAAGGTCGCCGTCTGTTATGGTGTGAAGACTGTGGCTATCCGACGAAATATGCTATATTAATGTTGTAAAATTAACGTGACGTGACCAAGACAATATCGATTTGTGTACGAGTAATTTCGTGAATATCTACTTTTAAGTTTTTTATACAATATCAATATATTAATACTCCTATGTGTCTGTGACGTTGTGATGTTTTTCCGACTTGTTGATATGTGAATTGGCATTCGGCAAATCTAGATATGAACAAACGACATAGAAATACTAGAACGTTATAAGAACGTTTCGCAAACCCAACTGATGTCTTGCTTAGTAGGAAGGTGTGTCGTTGCTGAAGCTAGCATGGCTGCTCTGAATAATTCAGGATGTTTATGGTTGTGCTTGTTTATTCTGTGCTTCGCGGTCCTCTGGATCCGCATCGTGAGTTTTGATTATTAAATTACTAAATAATCAAGTTTTATGTTTTATTTGTGAAATGAGTCATATGTTTCCAGATACAATCAAATTATACCTTTGTATTCTTGTTTCATTTATTTTGACATGTCAATTTGAAACTGAGAAAAATAGATGAACAAAGGAGGACACGTTCTTATGATAACATTCGATGTATTCATTGATAGATTGTCAAATACTTTCAATTCTTTCACCTCATCTTATTTAGTCCTTTACTAGACAATATATCCAGACTATGTTTCCGGTTGTCCTATTTGTGCCAAGATAGACTACGTACAGATAGAATCTTAGTTATAGTTTGGCAGATATGCGTAGTACATGAATTTTATTTTGTGCTCATATTTAAATCAGCTACATAAAAAGTTTAAATATGCAGGTGAAAAAAACGTAAAAAAACAGGTACACCTATGGATCAAACAAACGTATTTTTAAAACATCCATTGATGTGCATGGCCACAGGAAATGCATTGGTTGTTTTACACACCTTATTACTTTCTTCCAAGCAGATAGCCATTAGTCATTATGCCAGGATATTAATGATATTAGAAATGTGCGTGACAATCCCGAGTGCCAATACCCCGATATAGGAGGCAGCGCCCAAGGATTATATGCAGATGTTTCCATATACTGCCAAAGAAAAGGGATTCTTAGCTTTATTTTCCGGTTTTTATGCAACTATTACTAGTATGGTGTTGTGCATGCATGTAGATAAATAGTGAGACTCTATATATCTCTTATGCATTTGGATTTTTGGCATATAATGTTACCATGGTAACTGGAAATCCGATAAGTATTTCCTGTGTTACCGACTCAAACAGAGCCACACCATTTACTGTCAAGACCAAGTATGTAACAATTTAAGGCTCTCTATTTTCCTATATAGTCATCTATATTACATTACTCCCGGTTCATACATCTTGGGAAACTGTGATGTCCAGCGATTAGCTTATTAGCCCATCGACATTGACAAAACCCAGCGGAAAAGGATGCTCCCGTCTTAACTCAATCCAAATCGCATTCCTTGCTATAGCTGTCGCATTTAGGGCGCATCTCATCACAACTATTGCTTCATAAAGAACATCACAGTCATATGATAGAGTGAGAAAATTGGCTCGAGTAGTGAATTTAATTTTTCTGCCGATTTTTAAATCATAATATATAGCATTAACTGTCAATATGGTGCTACTCATTTAATTTTAGAGGCGCGGTGGTGACAAGATGAAAATCAAGCATAATCACTAAAACAGAATTGCCTTGGTTATAACTGCAAAAAGAACAACTGGGTTGGCCTCACCACTGGAACCTTAGCATAATATTTTCCCAAGGTCGCAGTCCCTGTTAGCACCGGTCCAGGGTGGGACCAGAAATATGCTTTCGGGGAGACAATAGTATACAATAACTCTACATGTCGCTCGTTTGGGTTCCAGTGTTTGTTTGCGCTAAGTGAGGCAATCAAATATCCGGGAAAATAATCCAGCTCAGATTACGTACTACTTACGATTCGACTTCAAGCGGCCTTCTGTCCTCTACATTTAGGACACAATCGCATCTTTGTTGTTGCTATGGCGTTAATGGAGTGCTTAGCAACCTAGCAACAAACATCATTGCGTCCGCTTTTCGCCGCTAAAACGACGGACGGCGCGAAAAGAATGAAAGTAACTCAACTAATGATAAAACCATCGTTTTATTATGGCAACAAATCTAATTGAGCGGCACAAATAGTTGAACAACAGTTGTGGACCACTAAATAAATGTCATCGGTTTCTATGGGCTCGATTAGGAAGAACTTTCTGGGACAAATATTATTGAAAGCAGAAGCCTTTTGCCAATATCACAATATCGTGATAAATAACACTTTGTATTGAAAGTGTAAAAATTTCGATTTCGCTTATAACTCATGTTCAGGCATTGTCTTGTTGAATATTTCAAATAAGCTTTTGAATTATTTGGGAAATATGTTCCTAAAAGCTCTGTGTTATCCTATCATTATAAGGAAATGAACATGGACAAAGAAAATAATTTAGGCAATGTCCACATTGAGAACGACTAGGAGCAACAGCCACTCTTGTTCTTATTAGTTCTTTATATGATTTGGTCTAAAGTTATGTCACTCCTAATCGCTCCTACAACGAAGTCAGGATTTTAGAAGCATTCTCAATATTTATTTCCACCTTTCGAAATATCAGGACCAAAGCCGTATTGCATCCCCTCCCCTAAACCCGTCTGTATTTCTGTCTGTCACGCGCATTCCATCTCGACTGCGCATGCGTAAAAGCTCATCCAACCCGCCGATCGTCGGTTGGGCAACTTAATTATTCAGGTCTTCCGACTCCCTGCGCTCGCGAGCTGTTGCTCCCTTCGCAAATAATTCATCCTCGTGACCTTCGTCTCGATATTTTTCCACTTGTGGATATATGGGCGCTGCTTCCTAATGCTTGCAGTTGTGGATTAATGTAATTATCTAAAATGCTCAGCGCTTATTATAACCTACCTCTCTTTCTGTTTTAGTGGCACCCCGTGAGTGATACATACAGAACTTTGTTATTTCGCACTATATTTAATTCGAGTTATGACATTATGACATTTTTTCAGTAACATTTATTATTTTAGTCATATTTCAATCTTTCTATCTTTATAATTACTCTTCTTTTCTTAAGAAAGAGTTGCTTGAACGGGCCACGTAACGGACACTTTGGCAATATAACACAAGATGATGATGACTTTGCAAACGTGTCATTTTACAGTGATTTCCGTAATATAAGTGGCATCAACGGTAACATTATAAAGCATTGTACATAGATTATACTACTGATATTAGGCTTCATTTGTCAACCGTCAACCGTACTTTAAGACGTTATCGTTCGGTAGTTGTTCTGCAAAAATCCTGCTATTTGACAGTCCTGTTAATATGTCAATCTTTACAATTATTCTACATACGCGGGGGCGCGGGGAGTCCTGTTTATACTTTATTTCATATAGTTGATCGACATCCGCGGAGCGCGAAGATATTTCGAAACGACACTCGTGCAGTAAAAAACGAGGGTCGTGTGCGCGACATTGCTACTGCCATGGTAAACTCCTGCATCTAAGAAGTTTAAAACAATTGTCGAATAAGTGATGGGTGCCATGTATCAATGATATGCTTATATCAAAGCAGGCTTACAATATTAATTTCATACTAAACTATTCAATATGCCATTTTAATGCTCCGAAAAACACACAATACATCACCAAATTGCCCATCGGGCCCTTCTGAATAAAAGTGGGGTTTGGCACCAGAGCAACAAGTGAGCTCCCCCTGACGGCTGGAACAGAAGGGGTTTTCCGAGTCTGGCTGGGAACCCAATCGAGCCAAATGGGCTTCTTACTTTCTGTATCCCTCCGCCGCCGGGGCTGTGTTATATGAGAGCCAGTATAGTGCAAATGGCTTTCGGATACACATCTCGATTATTAACTAATTAGAGGAGCCTGGTCAAATAGAGATATGAGTGGTCTATTGAAATCGTGTATTAATAAGTGGCAATAATGATGGACGAATATGGATTTGTGTTTTATGAAAGTGTTCTGGAATGCTTTGATAAGGTTACTCGTGCCATGTCGCATAAGTCGTATGTAGCATTAAAAGCCATATTAAATTTCAATAGACACCATTAAAAAGCAAAAACAAATACATATAGATTATTGCAAGGGAAAATTATGGATAAGCATCATTACGTTTTGGAGAGTAAAGGAAAACATATTATCGGATACAACACCCCTTTATCAAACGATTTATAATCAACCTCCAAAACTTGTACCCCACAAATCATATACAAATATATCTAAGAGAACACATCTACCACACAAGGATAACCTTAGTTCTCACCATCATGTTGTTGTGCATCCACTTGTGCACCCTCCTATTTCTCTGCTTGCAGACGGTGTGGACAGGTTCGAATCTCGACGACAACACGTGGCACGAACTGCATGTGCGCAGGCGCCAAAAGAGGCTGCTTTTACACGTGGACGATGGAGAGCAACAGAAAGGTAAGTGACAATCGGGTTTATTAGATAAATGGTTAATATTCTCAAGTAAAATTTGCTAGCTGAACTAGAATTGCCCCATTACCAATGTAGCCACTAGATAAGGAGATGTGCGACGTCGGAAGGAGTGGACTTTATTAATCGTCGTGGACGAATACATAAAACGTAGTGTCGAAATCGGACGCAAGCCTAACGTTCAGCCGAGGACAGGAAGTAAGGTCGTAATGACGTTAGGCCGTCCGGAAACTTTCATCTGGACCAAACTGTGGAGGTTCGTTCTGCATCTAGTCTACAGGGAAAGTTAGGATGAACCTTGCCGAGGGGGTATGCAGTACATAACAAAAACCAAAATCATTTATGTTCCGGTACATTTACAAAAGGTAATATTGTTTTATATAAGTTAAGTGACAGATGGATTAAAGAATTCATTACGATGGTTCTATATGTTCCATTCCATTTGAAGTACATCTAAATAAATATGTACTATTTAAGATAAGCCCAAATGACCCTCCAACGTCACATAGATACAGTAAAATGGTATCAGTTAGTTCGTTTCAAAGTTACGTTGCTCAATCGATTTCTAATGACAAATCACAATTCACTCGAGTAAAATGAAATATGTTTATATTTAATGAGCTGTCGATTCGTTTTATACATGCATCAAAAGTTAACTTAATCGTATGATATTTCCTAGAAATCCTCTCTCGGAAAAGGGTCATATTTCAGTCACAGTACAAATGAGTTACATACATTTGACATTATATGATACTCGTTGATATTTCCAGTATTTTTATGATTGCTCTTTGTGGCTAATTAAATAAATGAACATAAAAATGATATGTTGACATAAGGAATATAGGTTTTGTGTTCTCTAGACATTTTAGACCTACTACGAAATTAAAGCAAAAATGTGAAAGGGTTCTAGGGAGATGATATCATTATAAAAACTCATCCCTGAAGGTTTATAACGGAATAGCACTCACAATAATTTATTATCAGTCAATATTTAAGAAATGAGGACGGTACTTTATAAACCCGCCCAAAAAATAAACCTATTTTTTCACGGTGAATAATTGTAACAATTTAACTTTCCACCTCTCGTACCTCTACCTATAGAATTCAGAAAAAAAAAATACAAAGCAAAATCACATTTTCATGATGATGCGACATCAGCCATTCATTCCGACGGTATGAGGCAATCCATTTACGCCTCAAAGTAAGGTGGTAAACCCCAGGCTTTATGGTTGCCTAAATAACGTTTGAAGACTACTCTATGAGCAATTAGAACTTCCTTAGGTCATCAGCAAAGTTCCTGTTATGATGAATCAATACTAATTTAGTAGACATTTCATTACATCAGTCATAATTCCGTCCTACATAATGCCATTTGAGGGGATGATTTATTGTGTTCCATTCATACAATTTTACTCATTCCTAGCCCTCCTTTTCCGGTTTCTGCATCAGGGGGAATTTAAGCAGTAGCGAAAGTATATCTGACATTTTGATAAAACGCGCGAAAGAACAAAGGTTACGGGCTGGCACTGAACGGACGATTCGAGTAGTTTTCAGACCCGGCGTTTTCTGGTTTTCAGAGCAGGTTTAGTTCCTATCTTTGTCCACCACTCGCTTCAAGGTTGCGATGATTCGGGGGAATTCGGTGAGCAGTTTGGTATCATGTGTTGCAATCAAAAATATTGCAATAGGTTCCTAGTTATCCGTATACCACCTTCGCTTCAAATATGGACATGGATCATTGCAGAGTTTACTGTGTAAATGCGGTTGGTATTACGGATGAAGGCGTATATAGAACGACTTGTTCATAACAACATGTAATATCACTTCTAATATGTCAAAATGAACCCATTGGTTGCTACCGTAACTTTAATTGACAACGTTTGTTGTCACTTTCTTCAAAAAGCATCTTACTTGAGTTTGCAAACGGAAACACTTGGCAGCATCTTTGCTTGTATTGGCCTTGTTAGTCTGATGGCTTGTCCTGAAGGTTTCTTTTGAGGACCCAATGCTAAACGTACCATACATTGTGGATCATCAATGCGAGGCAAAATGACGGGATTCATTTAACTTACAATGTCTTTTTAAATAGAAATTTTGTTTGATTCATCGTTTAAAAATCTAGAATAACACTAGTGTTTGTTGACGCTATTATGTTTATTTATGACGTAGTGTCAACTGTCACTTGGTGTTCGTGCAGTTCAGCTACACGCTCTCGTCGATATGAAAACAAAGGTTTTTTTTCAAATAACCTGCCAAATCGTATACAAGAATCCAAAATTAGATTAGCAAAATACATATTACATATTTGTAAGCGATGCAGTTGAAATGTAATTGTTTGTTATTATAAAAATGTCACAAGTGATCAAAACCGGATTTAGAAAATCATGGCTTCTAAGCTTTTGCGAAGGCCTTTACTGTAACTACAAAACCGAACGATGTACTTTGTCTCCATGTCCTGGGCAGACGCGTCTTTTGATTTTAAAACAGGATATGCTTCTATCGTCTGTTTTCTGTCATCCTAATTACCAAACTTGTCCCGCCATCTAAACTGTTTCTTGAAGTCAAAGCGACTCAAGGCGAAATGTCAGCGTTTCATTTTTGCTCTTTGTTGCTAGAATGACAGAGGATTTGCTTAGAAGCAACTATCTAAAGGTTCCATGAGAATAATTCGTCTTATATAACATTTAGATTAGATTTAGATTAAAACGAAACCCTGGTCACACTTCAGAAACATAATCTGCTATTGATAGTGGAGGAATCTTGATGAGATGTTTTTAGAGTTGGTGTAAATTCAAAGTTGGTCCTTTGATTAGTTTCAATGATTAAATCAGTATCCCTCGCGATGCCACATTTGCATTTTGATCACCCAGAGCACCCCTTTCATTCCCCTCTTGCCTTTTCGAAGCAGGTTTAAAGTGATCTCCTTACGTCGTCACGACGTCAATCTGATGAGATGAGTGTCCTGTTTTAGCTTTTTAAAGTCCGGATGTGCATCTTTAAAGCACTCATTGATCTTTTAATGTTTTTTTCTCATTAATTATCGAAGGATACGTTTGAGTCAAATACCTCAAGTTGTGACATTTTTTGCATGATCCAACACAGTTATGTATTTGATCAATGCCAATTAATCTTATAATTTATTGCCAGAAAGCTGATTTATGAATGGGGTGTGAACTTATTTCATCATGCAAGAGGGATCGAAAAGGCAAAAAAGTGTGGCCTTTTTCCAAAGTGTTGCAATAAAAATAGGCTAAACGAATGGAAAGACGCACTTTACTAATTGATTAAAAACTGGTGATCTGACAACTGGTTGTTTAATTCACACCTACATTGTAACGATCCCTTCCTTTTACTAGTGGTGGGTTCAAACACCTACACAAGTGTTGGTTATCAGGTCGAGAACGCACCTGAAAACGGAGACGTCCCCGTTTTCGTGACGTTTTCATGACATATATTTTTTGAAAGGGAATAAAACAATGACATATATCATTTTTTTAAATCGTTTTATATATCAAACAACATATACTTTATTGCAAGAAGTATCACCATAAACAAGTGAAACTTAACACGATATGACGTCTTAAGTTAAGAGGAATTGGAGAAAACTATTATTGAACTATTTAACTTTTACCCCGTTCCTATAAAGTAACTTCCTGAGTTGTTTCTAGGGCAAAAGGGATAATTTTTCTCCCTGAAACAAATGATGCGAAAAATAACCCTTCCCTCTTCATATATTATTAGGTGATACATATCTATATATTTAGCCATCAGCGAAAGGTTACAAAATCACCGAAAGTGCAACGGTAGTAAATGTGTGAAAGGTATAGTCTACCAAAATGAGAGTGCATGTGGACATCACCTGGCGATACATTGATTCCTACAAGTAGTCTATCTTACATAATGCTCCAATTTATTATAATAAATACACGTTTGAATGATTTTCACGCAAATAATTGAGATCGATAAATTAATTCATTGCGTTCCTCAGTTAATATTCCTACTTTTCTATTAAACTGTAGGCCCTACTTGCACGGAATGGTTCGCGTGTCTATAGCCGCTAAGATGCGCTGTTTTCCAATCAAAGACACTGCCTTTATGAAAATGATGCATAGTGGCTTTGCCGTGGACCCCCTGGCCCCCGTATAATCAATCTGCGATCAGGGCTAATGACTAGCCCTGGGTGTGTTCCGAGGACTGAAGGACTTGTCATGGCGCTTTCACGCATAGTGTCACTTCGATACCTAGGCCAATACGTTACTAGGGTGGCACGTTGCATCGCAACAGCGAATTTCATATGTTGTTCTGCAAGGTCATCCAATATGTCCAGATTGTTTAACATCGACATTCGAAAGAAAAAACCCTAGACTACATAGATTTCAAACTTTTGCTGTAAATATTTGTTGAGCAAGTCGTATGCGACATCCCCAGAAAATGAAAATATCTGTTTCCGAGTTCAAAATATTTTATTTATATTTACTTATGTTTACAGGAAAGATCCTACACAAGGCTCCAGTGACTTTGGCAGTAAAGGACATTCATCTTGGTGCAAGGGATGACTTAGGTAATAGTAACGCCCCATGCTATTATATAGATTAGTGAAGATTATGAAGAAAATCAATCGAATCACTTTCATTTTCGAGATCATCATGGCGCTTATTTTGTGTAACGGCTCCTTGTGTGTGAATACTTTTTCCAAAACATAATTGGTTTATTAATTACCGAACTTGATCAAAATATCAAACGTTTGTGGATACGACATCTGAACTTCTCGATTTACTAAGTCCGACTGCATATATGAGGAGATATCAAATATCACTAGTTCCCGTCGTTTAACTGTTACAGGTGATTCACCCAACGGCCGCGGCTTCATCGAAGACGACGACTATCTGCCCTCGTACCTAGCCGAGCATCCCTCCAACTTCATCGGCCAAATGCAGAGTTTCGCCTACAATGGTCACGACTATTTCCACGACAGTCCCGATAGTTTAGATACAAACGCCGACATCGCTTTAAACGATGCACCCATTACCTATGATCTCACGTTCAAGTCACAGGATGCCTTTGTGATTATTAAGTATGATATCAAGCGCTCATTTGCCATGTATTTCAATTTTAAAACCACACAACCGGATGGATTAATACTATACAGTGGGCGTGGCAACGCGAATGATTTCATGGTTGTGGAACTCTCAAATGGCCGTATACGCTACGTATTCGACGTCGGTAACGGTCCCGTGGTCGTCGAATCCAACCAATCAAATCACCTCAATGATAACACGTGGCACTCGGTGTCTATCATCCGCTCTAATTTGATTCACACTTTAACTGTTGACAGACAGGAAGTCAGTCACGTGATGCAAAATGGCGGCGCTGTTGACCTTGACACGTCCTCTGACTTTTATATCGGCGGTGCATCATGGGATATCTTTTCTTATTTGCCCGATAAAGTGAAGAGCAGAGTGGGGTTCGTGGGGTGTCTAGGAGGGATTGATTTGGAGATGCACGATGTGTATAATTATAAAGTCGGTGAAGCGTATCGGGATATGGTGGCGCATGGGTGCGAGGGTGAGTGGATTTTCATTAATTAATTTTCACTATTAAAATTACTGTTTAAGGAGACGAATGCAAAGATGGCTTTGTTTTAAAACGATCGCAAATGGTATATAACATGAATTTTCAAAACATTTGGGTTAATTACATAAAAAAGATATGTTATTGGGTTCGGGGTCTTAAGATACCAAGAAAATATCCAAGTTGGTTACCTTCCGGATCACAATTAAGGGTGTAAAGTAGACTACGTGCTTCGCTTTTTTTGCATGAGTACCTCCATTAGTTTATTGTGACTCTATATAGGGTAATATAAAGGGTAGCATGGGAATCTAAGGGGCTTACTATATTTATAGCAAGTTGCTATGAAAATAGCAACCGAATACCGATAATTTGATGGAACAGGTGATTTTGCGTGACCTATCAGTTTTCATGTCGGTGCTGGTTGCTATCGCGGTTACTATGCTTCGAGCAAATATTGATTGTAGATTTGTTGTTCCTATGATTTCATATATTTTTTTTTATAAAAGGAAGTTATTGAAAACGTATTGAAATAGCTCTATGACGGTTGATTAATGAGGAATGTTTTATTGAACAAAAACTGTGTTAAGATTAGGTATTTATTTTTGAACTGAAACCTCCGTCATTGTTTTTTCGTCATTACAAATAGTAACTATACCCTTTGAGTTCAGACTGTTTGGTAAGTCACACAAACACATTTGCAATTTTGCTTTTACATCACAAACTCTCATTACAATGCACTTGTCACAGAATCGTTTACAGAAAATTCACACTTGTTTTTACTCAATTATATAGCTCCCCACTTGCTTAATTCAATTATGAAGTGCAATGCTTTTAACCCTTCAAGTTTTTATCCAACACGTACATGGACAAATATAATTTTTACTGTTGAAAAATAGACTGTGCTTTTGTCTCAAAAGCACATGATTATTTGAATTTCGACAAACATGATCTGTGTTGTTTGATTAGATGAGCTGAAAATAAAGATGATTTATTGAAAGAACATCTTGGTGTGGGGTTAGTCCGTATAAAAATAATTTGAATATGCACATTTCGATATATTATAGAATTTTACATCTTTCTTATTTTCCAGGAATGAATATATGAAGTAGACTTATTGAGGCTTCCTCTTTATTCAAATTTCGTCTCAATCTCGTTATGCCATTTTGCCTTTTGATCACCTATTGAAATGTCCATCTTTTTAAACTTTGCAATGGTATCAGTGAACCGTTAACTTTGCTTATATATAAATGTATATGTATTTTCGGTTTTGTTAATTCGAAACAAGAATTATCAAATGTAAAATAACAGTTTTGATCTAGAAACATATATTTTCATACAGGACCCAAAGCAGAGTGCAGAGAGGATAGCTGCATGAACGGGGGTCGGTGTGAACAGGGCTGGGACACGTATGTCTGCGACTGTTCCATGACGACGTTTAGCGGTCCAGCATGCGAACAAGGTGAGTTGGTATGAGTGGGTGTGTGCTTAGATTGGATCGTGAAGAGGTGATGGGTAAGAGGGGGAGCTGGTCAGGGTATGATGAAGCAGTGCCTTTATTTAATAGTATTTTAGAAATTACCATGGTGTTTGACACGGCTTCAAACGCTCTGAAGTAGTATACTAGAGTGGGAGGCGATGGATAAAATATGATCGGGTTAGGGTTTTGATATGCGGATGGACCTTGGAAAATGTGTTGAATCGCAGTCAAACAATAGCAATTTCTGCATAACATTTGCATTTCATATCAAAAATATTCTATGATTTTACAATATGTATTATGAAATATTATACTTCTTGTGTAACATGGACACGTGTTGCCAATGCCATGATGTGACGATTCGGTCTAAGGATAAAAAACATGCAATGTTGTTTCCTCGATGCCTCCCGGTTAGGCATGCTCCGTCGCGCATCCCGAATCAATGGACCGAAAACAATGCATATGTCAAGCATTCTGTACGTGTCATTAGGTTACAAGACATTGCGTGTAGCAACAGTTATGAAAAATGTGTTCCACGTCACAACCTTAGTTTATGACGTTACTTAATCTGGAAAGCAAATCAAGGAAATATGTTTATGTAACAATATCACAAAGAACCCAGCTGCTTACGGCCATTTATTGGCTATTATAAGACTAGATGTTTGTTGTGAATGGAACTAATTTTATACAGTTTGTTATTGTATAGAGTAAGAAATGTAGACGATAAGTTTGATAATAAAAGTTATAATTAATGAAATTATAAATTTATTTCAATATTCTCACTAAAAATAGTGTAATATGCTTAGACGATATGGAAATAGTTAAACATAATGTCACTTTATTGCACCCGACAGTTAACATTGTCGTAGATTAAATGAAGACATGATATCCAAACGCTATTGTTGCTACTTTGATATGCAGTCACGTGGTAACGTCTCGTTTTCGCCTGCACCTATTAAGATGACAAATATTGAGAGCAAATAACCTATTTGCTTTTCGGAAAGCAGATCGTACCTTTTTGCCCACCGCGCTGTGGTATCTTTCAACCATTACGATCACCAAATACAGTTTTATATACCCTCTAATTCTCATGTCACTCAAGAGGTTCAAACATATAGTTTATGACGATTATTGCATGTTTTTGTTCAGAGAGCACATCATACCGATTCGCCAGTCGAGGCGTGATGACCTTCACCCAGCACGAACAGGATTGGGTGGACACTCGGTTCGATCACCTTGCACTGGGAATCAAAACGAGGCAAAGTGACGACGCCGTGTTGGTGAGGGTTAACAGTGGCGATTCGGAGGATTTCACGCAGATGGAACTCGTTAGTTGGTTTTATGAATAAAAAACATAGTATTCAACATAAAGGCGTGCATCTTCATATGTTTAGAACAAACACATTCGGTGTTCGGCACTAATTTTTCTAAGTTAAAGCATCCAGACATATTGATATATCCAATCATTGATATGGAATGGTGAAGATTGTATGGAGGGCATTGTGACGAAGTAAATGTACTCATTCAAACTGTTGACAGAAAAGGAAAAACGAGTTACATATATATGAGGGCATTAGCTCACAGTCTCCTTATATCTTGATATATATATATGTGGCAGCGAAACTTTAATTTAAGCGAAACTATAGTTTCGCTAGCGAAAGATTAATTTTTCTGATGATGTTGGAAAAATAGTCTATTTAAGATAATTTAATAGTCATAACTTGGGATTTGGCCTCAAATAATTATGTTTCGTGCGTCTTTTGATCCATTTACGTGTATTAGTGACATAAAGCCCACTACCAGAGAGGATTATCCGTGAGTTGAGTTATGAACTTAACTCGGGGATCAATCGGCTTATTTCGATTACATTATTGAATAGAACTCCATAAAAAGCTTTGGACAGATTGGTTAGATGACCCGTAATATATTTCTATACAAATAGTTAAGATTAACAGTGATTAAAAGCCTTATATATAACATTTCGACATAAAAAAACTTACATGATCCGAAAAATTAATCTTTCGCTAGCGAAATTAAAGTTTCGCTGAAAATTAAAGTTTCGCTGCGACATATATACTGCAATCTAAAGATTTATTGATGTATTATATATCTTCTAACAATATTTACTATATGAAATTATATATATATATATGTATAAATTAGTACAACATCCAAATGCTGCTTATCCAATAGATTGAGGGTTGCATCTTCGTCGAGTACAACATGGGCACAGACGACCATCATATCATCGATGCATTTTCACGCGTTGACGACGGCGAATATCACGTGGTTCGATTTACACGGTACGGGCCCAACTCAACGCTGCAGATTGATGACGGGGATATACAGAGCATGAACCCATCAGGTATGGTACATATTATTTGGATAATATACATATAAGTACTTTTCGACACGGTTAAATATTCAAAATTGCGCCCATACTGATTTTCAACTATAGAGATAAGTTATAGATAATTCATAAGTTATTGCATACCACATTAAAGATTAATTAAAGTTATGAGTTTAACTTAGACTTAGTGGATAATATAGTTTTTTTCCTTAATTTGAAGCAGTAGTGCATCTTGATATACCCCTCGTAGTGACCTATTTATCTTACTTTATTTCTTGGTGTTGGTATAGTGATTTGGTGATACTTATTTCGTCAATGGTGATATGAACTTATATATAAATAAAATGTAGTTAAGTTATTTTTAGATATTGTTCACATTTTTTTGGGGTGGCGGAACCCTATCACTCAAATTGATCAAATAATATCATTTTCTTTTTAAAGTCTGTAAAGTGACCTCTTAAAACATATCGAAGCTTAATACCACAATATATGCAATGTATATACATGTTATGATGATAGACAAAGGACATTTCAAAAATGCACTTTGAATTTATCAGAACTAATATCTTAAAACTATTACTAACATGTGTTTTTAAGTATTGACTTTTTACATTGACATTATTTACTTTCTCTAAACCCCTATTTCATTTTCTGGATGTTGTATAGTAATATCCCTATAACATCTTTATTCTTTGTTCGCTAATTGGAATAAGATATGGAACCCCACCCATTTACGGGTTTGGCGGTTACATATCTTTTTCTAGCATATCATATTGACATTTTAATTTGCATTGTGAAGGGTGGGGCATTCAACCTCCAGATGATAAAGGTATCGGTTTTTACACAATGCACGAATTGCACACACGAGCACCTTATTTTGCAAAATGACATCTTACCATAATGCGCTCTTTCTAAAAAAAATCTTGTAAGAGTCCTCATAAATACTCGTGGAAACATTTTCCTTTTATTCGAACTTTTTTTTGCTATTTTGAAATCTTTGAAGTACTTTAACAGCGAGTGATTATGGTATGATGCCTTATTAATAAATTGCAATTATAAACTTACATGTGCATATTATGAATGTGATATATAGTGATTCCATACGGCTTTGAATTTTTTGAAGAAAACTACATTTAGTTTTATAGCAATTATTGCAAATCAAATTTTAATACATTCCAGAAATCAAAACATATGTTTCTACAAATCAGTGCATAGTTTGCTTCACCGAAAGGAATAAGTGGGTCTCATTTTATCTTCAAAGCTGAATGAACCAAACTCTCCCTCAAAGTCCACATCCAGTTGCTAATTATTCCTATGGATCTATGCGATGCGTTTTCTTATGTTTACGTTTGATTGCTAAGGGATTTCCGCATTGTTTATAGCAAATAATTTAGGAAAGACTCTTCAAAGAACCACAGCTTAATCTAGTCCAGGAGCCTCACCGCATACATATAAATAGATAACAATTAAAATGAGGTTGTGGGGATGGTATATTTATCAAATTTTGTTGAAAAATCGTTGTCTTTTCTTAGAGTCTACAGTTTTATTAGACGTGAAGTCATAATTCCTTGCCTCAAAATGTATAAGCACGTTACACTTGAACAACATGCATGTGCTCATTTAGTGAATTTACTTTTTGCGTATTTACATATACATTGTACATGTATGTTTTGCATATCTTAAGTTTGAATTGATTTTGTTGTTCAAAATACTTTGTGTGTGTTTATACATGTAAGTTAAAACTAATCCATCCAATGAAATCTAAATTTTGTAATTTTATTAAACGGGTTATTTAAATTAGCAAATATTAGGATGCATTTCTAATTTTGTTTCTCGTCGTGAAAACTTAAATCTACAAAATGCTGTAAGTATTGCCTATCAACTGACATGTAGAGGGAATTTACAAAGTGATACCACTTATACATTTAGATACAATTTTTGATTTTATAATGACAAGTTATCATAAAGAAATCGAGCGTCGCCTATAAAAAAGGTCCTAAAGATATTGAGAAATAAGGGTAGTTCTTGTATGTGGAATTGGAGATGCCAGAAACAGCCTCAACTCTTTTTTTGTCCTCGCCCTTATAGGCCACCAGTTGAACACATTCAACAAGCAGGCGCGAGTGTTTGTGGGAGGACGGAAGGACAAGGCAGGAGCAATCGACAGGGCCTTCAATGGCACTATTACAGGTAAATGAAAGATTTTTGAAGTCCAGATCAAAATGTTGGTGGTGCTTGGACTTTCACAGAGTATTGATACATTTAATTAATTGAGGACAAACGCAATGAACGGAGCCCTGGCATACTTTGATATAATTTGATATTTTCTGATATTGTTAACATTTCAGAGTAAAAATAAACACAAATTTAAAAGTAGATGTAATTAAAGGTAGATTCTAAGATTTTGATAAATTCCTGGTGGTGTGGATGATTCGTATTTTAATTATTTTCATTTGCAGGTTTGGTTTTAAATCAACAACCTATACTCGACTACGCTCTCAACAACGATCCTAGAATAAGCATCGAAGGTGAAGTATACACTAATGTTCAACCAACCCTGACTACTCCCGGGTAAGTTTGAACCAATAAGATATTAGGGGCTTTTATGATAATATTTCTAAAACGTGAAAAATAAAATATAGATATAATTGCTATTTCTTTAATAGGTTGTGGAAATATGGAATTTAGTTGCAAATCATTTTTGGTTGGCTTTGGCAGAACTGCACGTCATATGGGTCCATAAATGAAACTCTACAAAAACAAAATTCTCCCTTGAACAGTCCCCTCTTTCATGAGTCGATTCATTCTTAGCTCGAACACGCACCCGAGTTTCTTTGCAACATCCTTAATGGCCCAGTTCCTAGTTGGAGCTGCTTTGAAGATCACATGCCATGGAATTTCACCTGTGACAAGCAGCGTCTAAGAACCTAATGGGCCTTTCGTGTCGTTTTTGTCATAATGCCAGGGGCACTTTTGAGGAGCTCACCACGAATTTGTGTTTGTGGAAGCTCTGATTTTTGATGCGACGTTTTCCTGTTCTTGAATAATTTAACGATATTTTCTAGTGTATTTTATTAAGGATGTTGGCAAATGTTGCTATTCATGACGCTCTAAAAATTGTTTTGATTGCAATCAAGATTATATACTTATTTGGGGTTTCTGTGATAACAACTTTTGTTATTGTCATAAATCGTTTTGCGAATAATTTTGATTTTCTTTTTTAACAACGGATGCACTAAAATACATACCTCAATTGCAAACGTTAATACAAACAACATTATTTGCACTAACTGTGGCTGCATCAAGAAAACGGTTTTCAATGACGCAATATCTTTTTATTTTTATTTTCAGAGCGACGGATTCGAGCACCGAGTCTCCCGTCCTAAGTACGCCGTCCACTGACATAGTCACCACCCTTGTATTCACCAGTACGGATAAGGTACATGCATCAAATGGTTTTGTGAATTAAACTGCTTGCTCAACAAAGCATTTATGCACGCAAATATAAAATTACACACATGACCCTGAATTCGCTACTTTCATTCTTATTTACATTTTTTTACTGAACGCTTGACTGAAATCGTCCAAATCACATACATTGTGTCAGACATAGCCAGTAAAAATAATATCCCGAGGACCCTGCAGCCTGAAATTTACTCAGTTATCACACGAACTTTATATCACATTAACCTTTACATGAAATATCAGCTAGTCGACCTACATACTTCCCCCTTAACCATGCAACAGGTACCTTTATGAAAAATATCCCCTCTGTGTGACTGGGCTCCATTTCCGCGCCTGGCTCCCATTTCCGCGCCTGGCTCCCATCTATCGATCCCTTCGGCCGACATGGCATTATCGGTCCATGAGCAGAGCAGTCAATACCATTAAGCTCTCAGCGCGGCTTTAAACCTATAATTGCACCCTAATACCCTCCGATAGTGTCACATAGTCCTAATAACTCGGTTTTTTGCCGCATTTTTGTGATATGATACTTGCAGTGATATGGTGTTTTTAGGGTGAAAAGGGAGAATAAAAAATTGTACTAGACGTAATATGAGGATGGGTACTTGCAAAATGGCAAGCAATAACCCATTCAGCAAGAGATCCTGATTCTAAGTGTATAACACCGTTTGAAGGGTTTGTCTGTCATTAATAGACATCATCACAACACGGTTTCGATGACTTTGTCAATCAAACTGATAAAAACCATAGTTCCACTGTCGCTTCTCAAACTATTGTCGAATTCAGAATTCGAAGAAATCATGAACGTTATTAGCTATTGCATCTTTTTGTGACGTTTTAACAACATTAATTGTTGAGATGGGAAGATGAGTAAAAGGACAAAACAGCAAATTTGTTGCTGTATTACATGGACACTGCGACATCTATATATTTCACTCGGAGTAATTTAGCTTTGAAAAATGAGTCCTCGTAACTCTTGCTTTAGTAATATTACTTTATGCGAATAACGTTTTTATCCTGGTACTTCATTTTTCATCGTTAGAGGATTAGGGGATATCTATAAAGATGCTGGGTGTGATTGTGTTTATATGACAACGAACACGATGCTCTTTGCAAGGGTCAGACAAAATGGAAGGTTCTTTTACTGATTGTATAATATTTCATGTATATGATTATATGAACACGTTAATCCGGCCGGTTCATGACAATTTCCAAAGAAACTTGAGTTACTGTTTATTCAGACTAGTAATAGCACAAAAACGGTTGACAAAAAGTTAACTTTACTCAACTGATGTGCATACTAGTAATACACAGAAACTGTTTCTCGAGTATGCATGGATGATTATTGAATCAAATTGTACCTAGGTATTATTCAAATAAAACCTTATATTCAATTTATAAACCACAATAAAAGTCAAATATGTTTACATCTAAGGTGTCACATTTGTTATTTTCTATTACGGATTTGCAGCTATAACCCATTATCTCCCAATGAAACCCAATCACACTTTCTTCGATGAGATCAAGCTATTCGCACCCAAAGCAGGCAAATGTGGTAATCGAGACAGAATGATGCAGTAATCGAAAAGGAAGATCCTGCCAATAGCTCTTCGTCTAAATGGCACTTCTTCAAATATTGGTCCGCGTTCGATTAGTTCATGTGGTCTCCATGGATGGGTAGCGATGCATTTGTGTTCATTTTCACGAAAATAGGAAAGGGGACTACGTTTTATCTCACATTTAACCGGCGGTAGAGCAGGTAACTATCAGTTAATCTTTTAAATTTCCCAACCGATCCTCGACCGAGGTTTAGTACTCGATGTTGCAAAAGATTTTTTTTTTCATATTATTAGAACAATTAAGTTGACTATCCAAAAAAAAGGAATGACCTTTCTAAACAATAGCAATATTTCCAAGCATCCCATATCCAACGCGATAAAACTCCTTAATTTATTAAATAAGGAGCCACAGCCAAAAGGAGGAGGCATCTTAACGAAGCTTGACATTCTCTTTGCTTGCGAGGGTTTTTGGCCTTCTTGACGAGGGACCCTTAAGACAAACCCTCGAGTGCCCGAGGTCACACAATGCCAAAAGTGGGAAGTATTGATGTTGGTGGTCATTCCATATTTTGATGGCACAAAGACACGTGAGGTATATAATGGGCAGCTCCGGAATAAAAACAATTAACGAAGTTAAATGGAATAATGTCGTGCAAGCGGTCAATCTGTCATGATACGCTTGGAATAAGGACACACATGTACGGTTGAAATACAATATATATACTCTAAGTTAATAGAATGATATTGTATACACTTTATAAGGGATACGAATTTTGTTAAGAAAACATGAAATAGAAAGAGAGAAATTATCAAATGACTGGTTTCGCATAGACTAATTTGTGATATAACGTGTTCAAAAAAAATAACGCTCTGGTGGGTGTTTGGGTCTATAACTTTTTATTGCATGGACTTTTTGAAATGAAATTTTCATATAATCAACTTCAATCATTCTTCTTTCAGGAAATGTAATTATCTTGATATTTACCATCTCACCCACATCACAATATAACGATGTTCGATGAAGGGTGACAGACACAAATTCACATCAGGCTTCTCTTGTATAAAATAAGCGATTTCGAAATCGAAAGTTGGTTGCGATTTCCACTGTTTTCATCGTTGTTCTTTTTATCTCAAAGGGATAATCAAATCGATCATTTCATTTCCCAACAAATGAAAAAAGTGAAAATTGCAACTAGCGATTTTTACGTACCAAGACCGTAGTCTGAGTCTTAGTCTGTATGCTTGGTATAGCCCGTCGGTGCATTGAGTTTAGGCAAAAGTAAGGTTGATTTATCAATTCAGGTATATCGATTGATATTCGTCGAATGGCATATCACGTTTATCCTCTTTGCTATTATTAAATTTTGGTATAATTTTCATTAAATGAAGGGGCCCTGTCATATTAATCGTTGAGAGAACTAAGACGGGTCAAATGTGTCCATTAGACCAGTTAGACTAGCTATGAAAATGGATTGCATACTGCTGTCAGACAATAATAATATTGCGATAAATCCAATAAAAAAGGGAAACCTGTGGTTCAAGAAAGATTAGAACATACCGAATTAAGGGGACAATGCCATACAACAAATTGAACTCACATAACGCACCAACCATGCATTTGATACACTTAAAGACTCTATTGTGAAAAATGTATTGTCACCCGTCAATGAATATCGTAATATTGTGATGTTGGTGAAAGTGTAAACAACACGTTAATTGCATTTTGTTACTCAGTATTGGTTGAAATTAATTATGTGAAAATTTCATTTTAAAACGTCAACGCATTAAAAAGTTATAGACCCAAACACCTACCAGAGCGTTATTTTTTTTGAACACGTTACATTCCGGAATTATTATTCCATTGTGTAGAAATAACAAAGGCAACCTCATTTGATAAAAGTGTTTTACAATATACAATGTTCAGAATCAACACCACATATATTCTCCGAGATTATGCGCGACGGTTTCATGCCACGCCCTTCCAATGCAAACTAGCTTCCAACCCCCCCCCCCCCCCCCCCCCCCC
>LQRL01102479.1:47443-57959 GCA_001703475.1 Hydroides elegans
TAGAAGTTGGGATCCGTATCCAAGTTAACAGCACCGGAATCGCCCATATCAAAGGACTTGGATGTATCATCGACGCGAAGGGTATGTCGACGCAATCGGGGACGTATCACAGCCACAGTGTGCCATTCGTTATCGTTTATTGGTTGATCCAAGTTGGATTCTATAAGTTGCGGACCGTCACCAACGTCAAATATATAGCGTACCTGACCGTTGTATAGTTCAACGGCCATGAAATCATTACTGTTACCTTTACCGCTGTATAGTATTAATCCGTTACCTTGGGTAGTCCGTAAATGGAGGTATATAGCAAACGTCCGCTTGAATTTATATTTTATAAACAAATAGGCCTCTTGCGTATGAAAGGTCATTGGATACTTCACCGGATCATCTTCATTTTGTATTAAATCCGCATTAGTATCAATGCGCCGTAAATCACCCATTTTGATAGGCTCAAACATGTCCTTCCGGTTGAAGCGGAAATGCTGCATTTGCCCGACAAAGTTCTCGGGGCCGTGCGTTTCACCGGGCTCACCAGGACGAGTGATGGGGAAGGTGACTTGGTCTTTGGAGGCAAGGTGGAGACTGGAGATGTTGAGGGACGGACTCGTGGTGCTCTTCAGTTTGGCTATGGAAGAAAAATTAAATGTATGAAACCATGAAAATATGTTAGATTCTTAGATATGGAATTATTCATATATTGGAGAGAATTATTATATTCGTAAAACTATATAGAAGCTTTTTATTTCATCTATTACAGAGTAAACTGCATGAAAGTATGGAAATATGAAATTCTAACTACTTCAACGTTCACGTGTCACTGCTTACAGCTAATGATTATTATTAACTAATGTAAAAGCGAATTTCCTTAAAAGTGTAGCTATAGAACTAGAAAACGTTCCAATATAAAGTGTATTGATCAGATGCAATATAATGTTTATTTCCAACACTATAAGTGAATTTGAGGCAGACATTTTAAAATATTATTGAAAAAAAACATAATAAGTCATACATAATCCCGGCCTTTTACGTTGACCATTTTAAAAATCAAATCTGACCATAAACCATATGGATAACATTCATTATTTCACAATCTCTGTCATCCATATTTTTCTCAATTATATTCAGCTTAAACCAAAATATTATATAGCTTATTTTTATGCAATCGCAATTCAATTCACTCGCCCATGACCGCTTGCATATGCATGCCCAAAACAAGATGACACCGTAACCATGGTTATAATAAAAGAATGCCAGAGCAGTTTATTACTCATGAATACAATTCTGCGGGGACTGCAGAGCTTTGTTTATCTTATGTTCTAAATGAAAATTCACTTTGGAAAGGAATGCAAAAAAATAGTACTGATATCATAAGGAAAGCAAGATAATCATAGTATTGCGTTTTTACCCTCGCTGAGAAAAGAGCCAAAAAGGAAATATGATATGTGCATTGCTACAGGAGCCTTTAGGTGGAGTTTGACTGAAATATAGTAAAATGATATGCAAATTATGAACATTGGATAACCGTAAATATATGTCTATGAAAGCTAAATATTTATATTTCAAAATATTCCAAATGTATAAACGTTGTTTTAATCTACTAGAATCGATTTTAAGTATTTTTCTTCTGTAAATAATTCACGTTTTTTTCTTTGTTCTTTTAATATTTAAATCTTGGATAAAGTATACATTTCTCAAATAACAGCCCGTCAATTTAATTTCAATTATCGTATTCTCTATTAAATTCGCATTTATTATTTTCTATAATGACAACTTTAAAAAAAAACGTACAAAACATTGGATTGCACTTAATCGACCCTTTCCAGAGAGCGAATCTTATAATAAAAACATCGAAATATAACATAAACTACAGTTCTTGTGTTATGGTCACCAGGAATTAGCCATAAACTGCATTTGGACGACAAAAAAAATGAATTGGGTATTGGCAGGTGGTTATAAATGACGAACTGTCTGCCCGCCTTGGGGTCAATATAAAAGGACGTGATGGCTTAAAGCTAGTGCTCCATATGTCCGTCTGCGTCTGCGCTTGCGTCTGCGTCGACGTCTGCGTTTTTTATTTTGGATAGCACACTATATAATATGATTAACATGCTCCATACGTCCGTCTGCGTCTGCGTCTGCGCTTGCGTCTGCGTCTGCGTTGATTCGATCGGAACATGTCGCGATCGAATCGGTAGACGGATGAAAAAACGGATGAAAAAGGTCACGCGAGTACAAATAATCGGGTTTTTAAATATTATATGAGTCTTTTAATTCATTAATATAACGGGATATATTTGACAATGCAAATAATGAATAGGCTTATTTTGATAAAAAAAAAAGGTTTCAATAACGGGGACTTAAAAGTAATATATGATTTTTGTTTTGCTCGATTCATGGGTAACTTTAACTTATTAATCATTACTGATGGACATATACTAATTAAGTTAGAATAAACATATTATTTAACTCATTTATGTTGAGTTTTATGCTTGGAAATAGTTAAAATTTGAGGTGAAATAAAATTAACGGATGAAAAAACGCATGAGTCGACGGATCCAATGTTACACAACAAAATAAATTGACGCAGACGCAGACGCAAGCGCAGACGCAAACGCAGACGCAGACGGACATATGGAGCACTAGCTTAACATGGCATTTTCTGGGGTTCTGCTGCAATTACGATAGGAGCATATATTCCACGAGCACTGATTAACCTTCAAACAATTCGATTTGAACGGCAATTAGAAATGTCCAGGTTTTTGTAAGCGAGAGTTGCAATATTTTATGTATAGTCATTTGATGGTAACTTAGTGGTAACTTAGTCCTTTTATATCATCATTTTGTGTCAACAGGATGGAATTTCTTAACAGTACTCAATTTCATCCAGAGACCTTCTCTATTTACGTATATGGTACGATTGTGGTACAAATTATATTATGTGTGTATGCCAATATGACATTGCTTCATATATGATATAATGAAGGAATTCAATGTGAGCCCCTTCTTTAAAGACCAGTTTGTCCTCTATAAATGTGCTGGTTGAGTTATATTAAAATGCCTATCAAGCTTACTTACAATTTGTGAAAATGGTGTGCAATGTCCATATTCATTCCATAGAAATGCCACTAAAATATTATTAAAAATATTGGTTTATTGGTAACTGTTAAGTAAATAAACACAGACATAAATAACATTATTATTTGATTATATATTCAAATTGTCGTTTCAATTGGGTTACCGGTGTCGCAATTGTCAAATTGGAAACTGGGTTGCGATAAAATGTATAGCCTTGGCATGTGTCTTGCTCTTATGTAGACAAAACATTGGTTTCATTCGATTTTATATGTACGAAATGCCATGGCCTCCACTTTGTGTATATCAGTTTATATCGGTAACAATTTCTTGGCACCGATGAACATCACATTTTTCAAATAACAACCTAATTACGGTTGCTTCATTTTTCACTAATAACCACTGATAACAAACATCTTAAAATAACATCTAAGAAGAGATAAAATCGTCGTGACGTCAAACACGCTAGATAAAAATCACAAGCAGATGATATTTTTCGCGGCGGCTACGGAATATCCATCTCGCAACTTCGGCGTTTGAGCATGAAATAGGAAGCGAATTGTTAATCAATGGTGGCAATCAGAAGTGAGAGTGTGTCATGGCGTCATGTGCAAATCGAGGACCCTGGGGCTTGATTTGTCTTCGAAGAAAACCGGGTTCTCGCTTTGGAAAAAAACATCAAATATCAGGCGAATGCGCTGGCAATGATTCTTTTACCTTGTGAGCGAGGTCGAAAATTGGTTTTGAATAAATCATCACAAGATTGGAAAAGGGAGGAAAGATCAGTAGGTTGCATTTTGGAACGGAGTTTGTGATGAAAGATGTGGGGTGAAGTGTTATCGTAGTATGCGCGCCGGTATTTATGAACTACATTTGAAATCACATTTTCTCTTTTTTGGTTCGCATTTTGACACTTGTAGGCTCGCTTTTTCAGTTTATATGGATATGTCGTAATTTATTTATCATAATTGTATCATATATTATTGAAATGCATGGTTTGATTTCGAAAATACATTTTCGGGAAAATGTCAAGCCAGAGATTACCTGTTTTGATATTTCGATAAACAAAAATAAGAAAAACAAATGTGTTTTTCACGAGGGCACTCAACGATTTATTTTTTCTTATATTTATCAAAATGTTTATTCTGAAGTTCCAAGCAAGCAATGCAGAAAAGCTTTTGCAAGCAAATTTACGATCTCCTACCAGAATAAAGATGTCAAGAAATCGAAGGTGTATGAGGTTATTTGTTCACATATTCGTTTACAGAGACTAAATTAACATAACGGTACGTTGGTTTATGTACTTACAAACATAATTTTAGAGTAAATTAATCGTTTGAAAAAAAATCTTTGTTCTGTTCTGGAAAAGTTGCAAGCAAGGAAGAGCTGCTACAAGAATAAACATTTACCCGAATAAATCGTTGAGTGCCCCTCATTTCAGAACGAGTTAACAACCCTTGAACCAAACTGAATCCCATATAATCCTTCACGTATCATCTAATCTTAGCACGGACCTCATCCTATACATTATCACAACCCACCATAAAAAGATGGATCGCTTAAAGATGCAAATAGCGCCAAGTCTTTGACACTTTGCGCATCGTTCTATTCATAAGGTTTTCACTATGCAAATAGCTCATGAATTAGCAAATGGTGTTATTCCACTTTTTTTTTTTTCGTTCGTCAAAAGCGGTTGCGAAGATGGGTTTCGGGTCGATTAGGCGCCTGGCATCTTGTGTGATGTCACTTGAAATAGCAAGACAGATTCCGGGGCCCAGCGAGGTCAGCCGAAAGAGCTATGGTAAATATGGGCGCGATGTTTGCGTTATACTGGTTTTAACGGGGCTTGTCTGCTAGTGGATCGCCTTTTAAGAAATGGGTTTTAATGGAACAGATGGAAGTTGGGTTATAGGACGATGGATGGTCACGAAATAGAAGGGAAAGTATATAATTGGTTTCGTATGGATTCAATGTCTCAAATGAGATGTCATATGACACTGGATGAGCTTTAATAGCCAGATAAGCTGTCATGATATGTTCAGACTTATTATTTTGGCGGAAGATATTGATAGAAGCCCAACGTCAGCAACTTAACGTCATACTTTTTCAAAAATGACATGCTTGAATAAGTATCAATATTGTTTTATGTTACAAACTTTGGTACATGTACATGTATATAATAGACATATCTTTAATTAAATTAATGCTCCATTTCATAGATAGATTAGTAATATAAGCAATATGATGCTTTATAATCAAACATTCTAATTAAATGACCCAAACTTACCTTTGACCTCCTCCCCTTCGTCGACCTTGAGTAGCAGTCGCTTCTGCCTCCGCTTCAGCGAGAACGTGTGCCACTTGTCGTCGTTCAGGCCAGAGCCAACGCGCACCGACTAGAAAAAAAGATAAGTATATGATTTGGATTTTATATATAGGTTTTACATATAATAATTTCTTAATAACTCTATATATTAAACTTCACTATTCCCGCTTGGTCAGGTCAGCTTCATGCATCTCCGATAGCGTGATGTAAACTTTCACCGAGTGGTCGGAGGGAGACCGGACGTACTATGTCGCATTTGGAGTACGCAAAGAGACAGGGACTTGTCCTCACGTCCTATATGAATGTTACCCAGATGACTTTATACGCGCGACCTTATCATAACGTCGGAACAGCTTTATTGATACAATTATGACAAAATGATGTCTAGAAAACTAAACGTTTCTTGTCGAGTTTACAACATAGACGTATTTAAGTGTTTTCTTTTTTCGTCTGCAACTTCTCATATATGACTTACCTTGTTTAGTAGTTCTGAAGCCGATACATATGTATATACACAGCACGTGATATAAACTACGATGCATGGCCAGATTTTACTGACGAACATTTTGTATTTCATGGTCATTGCGTTTTCATTATCACAAATTTCTCTTAAACATTATAATTGTATTAATTACACCAATACAACATAAACCTTAAAATACCGACATTTCACGAGTTCAATCCAAATAATAATCCTTTCATATCCTATTTTATTTGTAGCGCACATACTGCATATTAAATTGTGAAATATCAAATAGTATATATAATGTTTAAGTTAAAAAATATTCAAAGTTTATATAACTTATTCATATATTATTGCATATTATCCTTAATTTGGTTATTCTTATTAGTTAGATATAATAGCTCGCAACATAAATTCACTTCACTTTTTTCATCAATTTTCCTTTTTCTTTCCGATTCAACTTTAGCATTACTGAAATTGCAAAATTGATGCCATCCTCTCTTTCAACTTATTCTCCCAAACCCTAAATGTCACCACCACCAAGCCCACATAGGGGAGCACCACACACAATTTTATAAATTGCATAAAATTCAAAGCCATCAAATTATGGCGATTGGTGGTGTAAGCGCTTTGCTCCTGATTAGCGAGGCTGTGTGTCTGATAGTTGCAAACTCCGGGGAGGGAAAGGGGGGAACCCCCGAATAAAGCACATTAGCCCGGGACTGGTATCGTGGGAGCCGCAGACCAATAATACCACGTTGATTGCCTTCGTTTCTGCGACCCTCGTAAAGTCAGAAAAGATGTCGTCAAATTCCGAAGATAAAAATAGCGCATCTTCGGAGGAGTAAAAATGATATCTTGATATATGAGATTATTAATATTTTGGGCGGTCTGTAGGTTGTATCAACTGATCCTGATTTGGGGTTTATTTTTCACTGTTTAAATTGTGATAAGAATCAGGATTCATATACATGTATGACTTCAAGATGTCGAAAAAGGATATTGCGATATCAAATTTGAAATGCAATATGGTAATATCACATTATTAGGTGGGTAATAGGAATGTAGGAAAGGTAGATTTCGACTATTACGTCGGTCTATTACGTGATGTGTTTAACCCACCGACTTCGATGAAGCCTTATTAAAAAGAGCTGCGTTGTCGCGACGTTTTGCAAAAGAAGATGCTTATTCTTTTGCGACGACAAAATAATTTCCGAAATGTTTACAAACAATTGACAAATGTATTATACATCTACATTGTATATACTGTTTTGCCATTCTAGTTGACATTTTTGTTATATTATCCTGTTTGCTCATCCTTGTTTACAGTCAATTGGGACATGTTGCACTCCAATAAAAAGGTGACCCGATCAGACTGGGTGCCAGACGAGACTAGTTAAGGAATGAGATTGCGATTTTAAATGGATAAGCTCTGCGGCGTTACATAGTTACCAGTTCTCGCTACGGGAACAGTCAGAGACCCTTGTCAGCCAAAGACAGATGGTTGGAAATAGGAAATAAGTCCACACAATGCAGTTAAATTGCGTGAAGATTAGCATTATTTGCATATGAAAAAAATATGTTCTTCATCATACACTGCATAGAGAATGATGCAGTCAATTGCGACTCGGTGTTTCTGTGACTGAATGTTTTCTCTCTGTTTTATTGACCAACAAAATTTGATGTCGAAAGGGGCAAGATATTGTTCCAACTCGAAAAGCATCGTAGAAATGCAAGTTAATTATTCAAATATATTTCAATCTTGAAAACCAATAACGATCACAAGAAACAACTCCACAAACCTCGGAAACATTTGAACACGGGGTACACGTTTATGTTCCTTAATAACATGCTAACAATTCCAACCATATAATAACTAGCATTATTTCAATAAAAGGTCAATTTAATATCATGTTAAAGTTTTTGTTATATAACATGGGTTATATCATTTTTCAATTTATATCAAATTGGAAAATGATATAAATTTCAAAGCATAATATGTCCTGATGATTCAAGATCACGTCTTTTTAGCTAAAATCTTACATTTATCGTGGAAATAGGCCTCGGACAAGCCCTTTCGAAACTTGAAATAAAACGAAACTGGCAGGGCCATAAGTCGTTATTTGAGAAGCCATTTGCTGAAACTGTCCCTTGACAACGCCGGGTCGTCGCTACGAAGGTGAAAGCGAGGCAAATTGGCGGCCCGCGTATCCAAGTGAAGGGTTATGTACAAAACATTGTTTAATCGACTTAACATGTTTTGACAAAAGGTATTAGAACGTGTCATATTGTTACAGATCTACATGTTTGTTAGATATCGAAATCATTGCGATAATAACTAAACGTTGAATCGATTGGTTATCCTTGTAAAAAATAACGAATTTGTAAACAATCAACGCTTGTTTTCACGAAACACCGATTTTCTATTTAAACATATCATTGCACGGAGCCCTTCAAGTGACGGGTCTGTGTGTGTCAAAAACCTATCAAATCGCAAATCCTACTCTCGGAGCATTTGTCAATTAGAGTCTTGAAGTAACCGTAATTGCCGCGCTTGTTTTTGCCCTAAATCACATTGACATTCCACGGAGGAGAAACGGTGTTTTCTTGCTTAATATTTCATCCAACTTACGCACATGTTTACGTCTCTTTACATTTGACCGATCATATCGGCTATTTTAAACAGTTTCGCTCTCCTTTTAACCAAAGATCTCCAGTATGACTATTTTGGTTTTATCAGAGGAGGAAGGATATCCTAGTAACACTTGATAAAAGGACCCTATACCGAAGTTCTAATATGCTTTACAGGTTTCAATAAAATTACTTGTTTTAACTATTTTCCTCCATAAGCTTAAGTTAATTGTAAAACTATGGAAAGTTCATTGACATAATGCCAAGATATTAATACATCACTCATTTAATTGTAGACGCTTTTAATAAAAGAGCTAAACATAGAATTGTAAGAAATGTACGACGAAGTACGTTGTCTTAATACAGCCTTAGCAAGAGCATCATCTGGAGGAACCGTTAATTTGTATGCAATTGGTGTTTTATCCAGTACCTATTGAATTTTGCGACAACATCTATGAATTGTATTTATTCATCTTCGATGATATATTCCTAAAGGTGGATTTCCAATTTTCATTTGAATATAGATTTACTTTTTTGAAATCATCTTTAAGGCAACACTGTAGTGAAGACATAACGTCTTATGTCTTCATAATCACATGTGTACTCGTGCAAAATGAACCGATTCTCCGAAATCATACAAGGCGCCATCCATACATGATGTACTCATTCATAGAGCGGTAAATGAGAACATAACCATACCTGTCACGGGGACATTGCGACAAAAACTGCATCCTTGCCCTAACGTATCGCCCAAGTTATCAGAACGGATACATGATTTGCGAGGCAAATAATAAGTTTACACTGAATTTTAAGGATTTAAATGGTTAAGGATGACAAAGAATACGACACCCTTTTTACATACACGTATGTCCACACAAGATGCTGAAACTATAAGTTGACATTAGAAACTGCGATGTCTCTACGGACATCCACGATCCAAAAGCACAGGTCACAGTCATATGAAACCAGATGACAAAGTATTGACGACGTTACACTAAAACCTGCGTAATTGGATCAGAAACTAAACACGATTATGGCTATCGCATATCTGACCGTAAATGGCTTGGTGGTTGATGGACAGTGGAAGAGGATTGGAAACGAATGGGCGAGTAGGCCTATCGCATCTCTTCCAATACTTCTATGATGAGGGACCAGAAACCGCTTTACTGAGGATGCCACATATGCCTTTTGAAAAGCCGTAAAGTGACGTACGTCAGGTGGATGTTTTACCTTCTTCTAACATAGTTTCTCCCAAATACGTTAAAGCAACATCCACGAAACGTCGTGTTTCAATTTCTCATAAGACCAACGATGTGTGATGTCGAAATATGAGGCTCGGAAAACGTCCAGATTCATCTTTAAGCTATCCACGGTGCTTCATATTGTGCCATGTTATAAGATATCACTGGATTGGTCCTATTTGCTGATCGTGTTAGCGATGTTGACTTAAACCCAGAATCTATCTTTATTATTAACTTGTAATGTGTAATTTCGTGTCCCCAACCTATTTATGGGAGCATGGTTCATAACGCATTATAATAAAGCAAATTAAGTCTTCGGCACATCTCGTGTAATTGTGCGGCCAAGCAAAATGTTGGCAGTTGCGATATAAGCATTTTCATTTATGCTCTGTAGTTTGATCTGAATTAAAAATCATCCTTTTTATAAGTTTGATTTTGATAACCATGTGCACGAAACCGTGCCACATTTTTTTTTCAATTTAGAGGTAAACTAGTATATAACAAGTGTAGGTGTAAATCTATTTTTATAAGAATATTCAATCAGTTGCAACTGATTCTAGTCCCAAGAAACATCAACCATCAACTGATCTCCTTTTCGCCTATTTATCCCATCCTTCTAATCCCCTATCACAAGTCAGCGACTTCTACGATATTACATAAAAACCCACCAATTGTTAATGTGGCAACACAAGTGCACTTGCGAGTGTAATAAAAACACGACTAACTCATTTAACGCAATTTCCGCCGCCACCGAGAAAGAGGGGCCATCGGGGGGGGGGGGGG